>VMDO01013627.1:0-39777 GCA_007922755.1 Pedetes capensis | reverse complement strand
TATATACAAATTGTTCCAAACATTTTTAAATTATCTAATTATTGAATCAAGTATTTTTAGATTTCAACAGTCTTGTTCCTCAGTTGCAAATGCACATTTCAAGTACTTAATAATCACAAATGGCTAGTTGCTATCATATTGGACAATGTAATATTGTTTCTAGAAAACGCAGTAAAAAGCTCACAAAACTCATTTTCTTTTTTACTTGAACCAATTTCTCTCCAGGGACAGGTGAGGAGATATATGTGTGTATGGGTGTGTGTGTACATGTCCAAAAGTTATAATCTACCAAGTCTTTCTCAGAAAGTGAATCAAAATAGTGCAGTCACCTGGTGCTGTGGCACATGCCTGTAATCCCAGCAACTAAAGAGGCTGAAGTAGGAGGATGGCAAGTTCAAGGCCAGAGGCAGCCCACACAATTTAGTAGGACCCTATCTTAAAAAATAAAATAAAAGCGGGCGCGGTGGCTCACACCTGTAATCCCAGCAGCAGGGGAGGCAGAGGCAGGAGGACTGCAAGTTCGAGACCAGAGGTAGTCTTTTTAACTTAGAGAGACCCTGTCTCAAAAAAGTAAAAAAATGGGCTGGGCGTGCAGCTCAGTGGTCCAGCACTTGCAAAGCATGCAAGCGCAAGGCCCTGGGTTCAACCCGCAGTACCGCAAAAAAAATAAATAAGATAAAATAAAATAAAATAAAAATAAAAAGTAGGACGCTAGGAGTGAAGCTCAATGGTACAACACTTGCCCAGGATGTGTAAGGCTCTGGGTTCAACTCACCAGTATCAAAAAGAAAGAAGGAAAGAGAGAAAGAAAACTAGAAAAGAAGGAGGAAGAAAGGAAGGAATGAATGAAGGAAGGGAGTCACTAGTCTGTTTTTTCCAAATTTAAGTGCTCCAACTCTAATTGGGAGAAAGCTTGCTATCCTCTTTCTTGATTGAAAACATTACCATCTACCACCTTACTGTCCAAATTAGAAACTTCATCATAACCTAGTTGCCATTAAATCCTAATAATTAGCCAGGTAATACCTTTTTCTAAAATATTATCCTATTCCACTTGACCTTCAACTGGTGCTGCCTCAGTACCAGCACATATTTTTGGCTACTTTAATTGCTTCTTAAAGCTAATCATACAAACACAACTAGGTTTTTGTTTTTTTTTTTTAAACCTGGTTATCATCATGTAACCACAATCCAGATTATACAATTTTTCCAGAGCTCTCTCTATAAAGTTACTTCCTGCCTCTTAGCCACCTCCAACCTCCCAAGAACTATCAGTATGATGGATTTTCAGCTAGTTTTGCTCTCTTGTACTTCATATAAATGGAATTACAAAGTACATACTCTTTTGAGTCTTGACCTTTCTTTTTCTTTTTTTTTTGGCATTACTGGGAGCTGAACCCAGGACTTCACACATATTTTGCAAGTACTTTACCAATGAGCTAGACCCTCAGTCCCTTTTTATTCTTTATCTTAAGACAAGGTCTTGCTAAATTAAACAGGCTACCTCGACCTCACAAATCACTGGGATTACAGTCATGTGTCACCATGCCAGGCTGTGTCTGGATCTATTTATTCCACATATTATCTGTGAGATTCGCCCATGTTGTAGCAGATCTTTTGTTTTATTTGTGTTATGTGGAATTTTATGAATATTCCAAAATTTATCTGTCTATTCTGATTGGCACTTGGATAATATCACATTTGGGGATATTATAAATAAAGTTAGTAAGATTAGTAATGTTGGTTTAAGTATTAAAAGATCCCAAACAAATGCTCAATGTTATCTCTCTCTCTCTCTTTTTAACCTTTTTCATTATATTGTAGCTATGACAGAAACAGATACTGTATGTACTACACAGAATGAAATCAGACACACTCAAAAGCAGGATCACATTTTAAACAAAAGACATGCCATGTATAAACTCCAACCATTATACATGTTAAGTGCATGCACAATAAATTCATAGCACATAAACCATAAACTTTAACTAAATGGAAGACAAAATTTGATTCCAATTATTTTCACATTTTAGCATCTGCTTTATATTTTCTAATACATGAAAGAGATTTACTCAGGCAACAACAAAAATAGATATTGTCATCCTATTGACCCTTTAAGACAAAGCACATAAAATGAGATAATATAATCCTTAAGACTGATCTAAAGGGAGTGTAAAAAAAGCTTATCAGTATTAATTTGACCATTTAAACAAGATCATTAGATTTCAGTAAAATTTTTATTACTTTACAAAATTAGTACCAATTTATTTCCTTAATATTATCATTGCTAAATTCAATTTAAGATAATGCTTAATAGGTCTGAGACTTAGAAGGAACTGTTAATTTGCCTGGATATATAAATGCTCACTGTACCTCTAAATGAATCAAATCTGAAATAAACATATTTTATGAAAACACAATAGCAATTAATATTATTTCCTGCATTGCCGTAATGTTACTTTTTCCTAAACATTCTAAAACTCACACAATAAAAGTCATTTCTAGTATAAAGCAAGAGCAGTGACAGGTACTATTAAAGTCATTACTGAGATTCATTCAATAAACACACATGTACACGGTCAACCTGGATCATCAAAAAATTACTTTTGTGCAAAGATTATTTGTATTTTATACTACCATAAAGTTCAAAATTCACACAAAGTAAAAAATAAATGGAATCTTTATATTTTTCTCCTTACCTCCCATTCTCTGGCTGCTGCTTGACTAGTAGAATCTTCAATTGTTTCAGACTCTTCAATCTTTTTTACCACTATAAATCCAGGTTCTCTAGTATATTCACCAGTATCTTCTGCATACATTTCTGGACTCCAGTGAATAAAGAAGGCATACAAATGGTCTGTCCTATTAGAATAAGTGACTATTAATAGACCAGATATTCTTTGCTACTAGCTAGAATCTTAAAACTATATCTGCGAAAAACTGGAAGGCTTTTGAAATACATACAAAATATACTACGCTTTATACAAAAAGATAAAGCACAGTATCAGGAAGACATTAACTTAGAAATTTTTATTTGGCTATGTTTTCTCAAGTATTATGTAAACAATATTACCGTTGGGCATGGTGGAGCACACCTGTGATCCCAGCAGCTCAGGAGGTGGAGGCAGGAGGATCATAAATTCGAGATCAGAGACGGTCTGCGTAACTTAGCGAGACTCTGTCTCAAAAAGTAAAAAATGGGCTGGTGGTGCAGCTCAATGGGCCAGCACTTGGAGAGCATGCAAGCGTGAGGCCCTGGGTCCAACACCCAGTACCGAAAAAAAAAAAAGAAATTAAGATTTTTCTTGGCATGCTTTTGACTAATTCAGATAATATATCTAGTAATGTTTTTCCTTCTTAAGGATACTAGTGATAGAAATGAAAAATAAATCCACAATTTTGACCTTATTTACACAATGATCTGATCTAAACAATTTGTTGCTGAGTGCCACTGAGTCAGAGCCAACTGAAAGCAACCCTATGCACAACAGAATGAAACACTACCCAACACATTACCATGGACACCATCTCTTTTATTTTTGAGTCCAGTGATGCAGCCACTATGCTTCTTCTCATTTGAGTTGTGCCACATCAGCAAAAGGAGGTCCCAGGGACTTCACTCCATTTCTGCCATTAAAGTCAACTCTTCTTTGAGGAGGCAACTCTTCCCTAGTCATTTTGTGAATGCTGTCCAGCCTAGGGGGCTCATTTTCAGGGACTATATTTGATAATCCTTCTCTGTTATTAATAGGTTTAATAGGGTTTTCAATGGCTAATTGTTTCGGAGGCAGGCTGCTGGGTCTTTCTTCCTAGTCTGTCTTAGTATGGAAGTTCAGCTGAAACCTGTCCATTATGGGCAGGTATCTGAAATACTGGTGGCATATATTCAGTATTTCAGCAACATGTAAGCCTCCACAGCATGACAAGCTGACAGACATGGGAGAAAATAATTTATTACATTTTGAAACTTGGACATTATACAGAATTTTTCCAATTAGTCGAAATTTAATGTCTTTAACATCTAAACGTTATTAAGAACACATACTGAATTCTTGGTTCAGGGATAGATGATCTAATATTTTAAATCTCTGGTTCTTCTTTCCAATGTTTTGTTAAGTACATTAAAGCCCAGTGATTGGACATTGCACTCTGATAAAAGTGAGAAAAACTGTACTTTTACATTCATTTTAACTAAATATATTTAAATTTTTCATTATGGTATTTCTGATATCACCGGAAAATTTGATTATCTGGCTGTCCCTTTCAAGTATTCATGCATGAATTATGCAAATCACACCACATATTTTCATTACTGTAATTGCGTTTTGTTGAAGACACACAAATTCTGTATGTATGGTCGAGGAGGAGGAGAAGGGAGCATTTTATCATTATATCCTTGAAAGTAAGAGTATTATTCAAAGCAAGAGATACATGGACACTTAACATGCTTCTAAGGGGTTCAATATAGCTTCAACTTTTACATTACCCTTCACTCCTACTTATCTGCTTAACAATTATAAGGACAAGAAATCTTCCAGATTCCCTGTTCTCTTTCACTAAAGTACTTTTCCTAAAAGAAGGGCATATCTTACATACTCAGATTTTTACAGTGATCAGTGCTCTTAAGTATAAACAGTTACAGGCCGCCCAAGATCAGTGTTGAAGCATGGAATAATTATAAGATTAGGTATGCTTTTTGGTATATCAGGCTGTTTCTAATTCATTGATTTACATAGAAATGAAGGTGCTTTTGATGTAGTTGATCACTAAAACTACTTTTGATAAATGATGACTAAGTAACTTGTGGAACACAGAAACATCCCTTACTTGTCTGTCAGTCTGCTGTACTATGAGGGCTTGCCACGTTGCTGTGATGCTAAAAGCTATGCCATTGGTATTACAGCTACCAGCAAGGTCACCCATGGTGGATGGGTTTCAGAAAAACATTGTCAGAAATAATCCTGGAAACCCTCAGGTTAGAAGACACTCAAAAGGTGACTGGGGAAGGGCTGCCTTCTCAAAATAGTGTGACTCATAATAATGGGAAAGGAGTAAAGCCCCTGAGACCTCCTTTTGCTGATGTGGCATAACTTAAAATGAGAAGGAGCAGCTATAAACATGTTACTAATTGGAACATGAAATGTACATAGTATGAATATAGGAACATTAGAAATTGTCAAAAGGGAAATGGAGCAAATAGACATTGACATTCTAGGCATCAGTGAGCTAAAATGGACTGGAATAGGCCATTTTGAATCAGATAATCATATGG
Source organism: Pedetes capensis (assembly GCA_007922755.1). Lineage (NCBI taxonomy): Eukaryota > Metazoa > Chordata > Mammalia > Rodentia > Pedetidae > Pedetes > Pedetes capensis. The sequence goes on along the minus strand of VMDO01013627.1, from coordinate 34,505 downwards.
TCTATGATACCAGGAATGACAACTTAAAGAGAAATGGGGTTGAATTCATCATCAGAAAAGATATCTCTAGATCAGTCCTGTCAGTAATAGAATACTATCTATATACCTACAATGAAGGCCTGTTAATCTATTATTCAAATTTACACACCTACCACTAAGGCCATAAATGAAGAAATTGAAGATTATTACCAGCTTCTACAGTCTAAAATTGATTGACCATGCAATCAGGATGCACTGATAATATTTGGTAACTAGAATGCAGAATTTTCAATGAACAGATACAGCACATGCAGGAATCAAAATGACTATATTTGTGGAAAGAGATGATGGAAAAGGTCAATATCAAAAGTCAGAACAAGACCAGGTAGCAATTGTATATAAAAGTATCAACCGCTCATATCCAAGTTCAAACTGGAACTGAAGAAAATTAGAACAAGTGTACAAGAGCCAAGGTATGACCTTGAATATATCCCACGTGAGTTCAGAGAGCACCTCAAGAACAGATTTGATGAGTTAGACACTAATGATTGAAGACTAGACGATTTGAAGAATGATATCAAAAACATCAATTCATGAAAAAAGCCATAGGTTATTAAAAAGACAGGAAAAAATAAAGACCAAATTACATATTGGGAGACTCTAAAACTTTCCCGTGAACGTCAAGCAACTAAAATAAAAGGAAGACAAGACAAAGTTAAAGAACTAAACAGAAGATTGATTTCAAAGGGAAGCATGACAAGATGAAATCAAATATTATAACGATATGCAAAGAGACAGATATAGAAATCCAAAAGGGATGAACACGCTGTTTTTCTCAAGCTTAAAGAACCAAAGAAAAAGTTGAAGCCTCGAGTGGCAATAGTGAAGGAAAATATTAAACAACACAGAAAACATCAAAAGAAGATGGAAGGAATACCCACAGCCATCATATGGTGGATGACCAATCATTTTAAGAGATTTCATTTGATCAGAAACCAATGATACTGAAGAAAGAAGTGGAAGCTGCCTTGAAGGAACTGGCAAAACACAAGGCTCCAGGAATTCATGGAATACCAATGGAGGTGATTCAGCAAACACATGCAGCACTGGAGGTGTTCACTTGTTTATGCCAAGAGATTTGGAAAAGAGCCACCTGGCCAACTGACTGGACAAGATCCATATTTGTGTCCATTCCCAAGAAAGGGGATCTAACTGATGTAGAAATTATCAAACAGTGTCATTATATCTCATGCATGTAAAACTTTGGGAAAGATTATTCAAATGAAACTGCAGCAGTACATAAACAGGGAACTGCTGGAAAATCAAGCTGGATACAGAAGAGGGCATGGAACCAGGGACATCACTGCTGATATCAGATGGATATTAGCTGAAAGCACAGAACACCAAAGAGATGTCTATGTTTTACTGACTATGCAAAGGCATTTGACTATGTGGATCACAACAAATTATGGATGACATCACAAAAAATGGGAATACTAGAGCACTTAATTGTACTCATGAGGAATCTGTACATGGACAAGGAGGCAGTTATTTAAACAGAACAAGGAAACATTGCCTGAATTAAAGTCAAGAAAGGTGTGTGGCAGGACTATACCGTACCTCTTCAGTCTCTATGCTGACCAAATAATTTGAGAAGTTGAATTTTATGAAGAAGAATGTGGAATCAGGATTGGAGGAAGACTCAATAACAACCTGCATTATGCAGATGACACAACTTTGCTGAAACTGAAGATTTGAAACATTTACTGATGAAGATCCAAGAACACAGCCTTCAGTATGGATTGTACCTCCACATGAAGAAAACAAAAATCCTTGCAACTGGGTCAGTAAACCACTAAATGATAAATGGAGAAAAGATTGAGGTTGTCCAAAATTCTGCTTTACTTGGGTTCTACAATCAACATGGTAGGGATGGAGTTTAGTTTCATAGAGAGAGTGCTGCTCTGTGCTCTCTGAGGCCCTGAGTTCAATGGCCAGCATCACAAAAATGGGAGAAGGATGTGGCAATCCACTCCCAAAGCAATCCCAAAACAATCAGCTAGTGAAAAGTCCATTAACAGCAGAGAAGTGATGACATAGTGCTGGGCATGGCACAGTGTCAGGAAGTATTTCATTCTGTTGTACATAGGGTCGTTAAAAGTTGGACCCTAGTCAATGGCATCTAACAACAATCAACATCCACCAAAGAAGCAGTCAAGAAATCAAAAGGCACACTGCTTTTGGAAAAGTTGTTGCCAAAGACCTCTTTAAAGTGCTGAAAAGATATCACACTGAAGACAAAGGTGCACCTGACTCATGCTATGGTATTTTGTGTTACATCATATGAAAGTTGTACAATGAATAAAGGGGAGAGGAGAACTACTGACAATTTTGAATTATGGTGCTGGAGATAAATATTAAATACAATATAGACTGCCAAAAGAACCAATAGATCTATTCTAGAAGAAGTACAACCAGAGTGCTCCTTGGACGCAAGGATGGCTAACTTGAGTCTCAGGTAGTGTGGACATGTAGTCAGGAGAGACCAATCCCTGGAGAAGGACATCATGTTTGGGAGGGTGTTGGGTCAATTAAAAACAGAAAGATCCTCAACTGGATGGATTGACGCAGTGGCTGCATAGGCCTAAAACTAAAAAGATCCTGTGCCTGGCCTGGTGTCAGAGAGTGTTTCATTCTATTGCCCATAAGGCCACTATGAGTAAGACACGGGCTATGGTTTAGCTCAGTTTGTAACAGCACTGCTTCGTACTTTCTTAGGAGCCAAGTTTGATACTCAGCACTGAAAAAATTGGAGAAGGATGTAGCAGTCCACTCTTGAAAACAATCCCCAAACAATCAGCCATTTAAAACTGACAAAACTGTGAGGGTCCCTGTGAGTTGGACCCAACTCAATCGCACCTAACATCCACAAATGAGTAAGACCAGATCTGATGGCACCTAACAACAATAACCTGTGGCGTCCAATCCTGTCAGATCTAGGAAGCTAAGTAGGGCCAGGCCTGGTTAGTACTTGCATGGGAGACGGCCTGGGAATACCAGGTGCTATAGCTTTGGGAGAAGGATCAGGAAACCCACTCCCCCAAATTATAATCAATTATAATATGCCATTGAAAACCCTATGAATAGCAGAGAAGCACAATAATAGTGTTTCACCTCTTGTGTGTAGGGTCACTATGAGTCAGACAACAACTTGATCGCACCTAACAACAACAACAACATACAGCATGCGTTGAATATATTTGAGGTCATTTAAGTAAAGGGATCATTACTTGCCTTCAGGGAAGGGACACACCAATTAATACTTTTCACTTTCAGGGAAGGGACATACAAGTCAATGTTTTGAAGAATTTGCAAAGGTATCTTAAGTACCATTTTTTACTACTAAAACTTAAGAGTATGTTGACTTTTCCTTGCAAAGACTACAAAGATGCAATTAATATGTAGTAATTTAAAGGGTATAAAACAGGAATTAAATGATTTTAAGCACATTTACTATTAGCTTTTATTTACTTATCTATTTATTTATTTTTGAGACAAGTCTTGCTATAGAGATCAGGCTGATCTTGAACTTTCAATCCTCCTGCCTCAGTCTCCCTCGTGCTGGGATGATAGGTATGTACCACTGTGTCCACTGAATGTTAGCTTATAATTGGAAACTGTACATGTTAAAGTAGTTTGGCAATGGTACTGTGAAATACAATATAATTTTAATTCAAGGAATCTTAATGTTTTGAAGTTAACTTACCTTTCTTGTGGCACTGCAAACCAATATTCATGTTTCTTATCTCTTTGTGCATACTGTTGCATTGTAGCACTTGCTTGAGATACAAATGTTTTCCTCATTGGTTTTCCCACTCTGAGACATAAAAACTTATGTAATTGATGCCTTCTCTTTTCTTTTAAAAGTGCAGAACCTAGAAGTGAGATGCAACTTATATTTATTCAACTCATATATGTCATGCTTAAATAACTTAGATTAAGTAATTTTACTTTCTAATTTATTTTTCTTGCTTTTTTCCCCCTTTTTTGTGGTACTGCAGGGCCCCACATATAGCTTGCTAGGACTCTACCACTGAACTGCACCCCTAGCCCATTTTCATTTTGAGTCAGGGTCTTCCTAAGTTAATCAGGCTGCCTCTGGCCTCAAATTCATGATCTTCCTGCCTCCTCCTCCTGAGCTTCTGGCATTACAGGTGTGAACCACCAACCATGCTCACTTTACCTTCAAATTTCTAGCTATAGAATAAAAACTCATTTTACTGGTGTTAAGTCAATTCACTTAAGTAGCTTTTATTTAAAGTAACAAACAGCAACACTAAATGAAACAGACATATTAATGATCTGAATTTTCCTAAAGATATTAGGAAAAATGCAAAGTCTTCAGAAACTTTAAATTAAATTTTGTATATAATATTACTCAATTATATATACACATAAAAATTTCTACATATTCCTTGTAAGTCTGTACAATGGGATCTAAATAAGTGCATAGAGCTTTTTAAGGCTTACTTTATTATGGTTATTACAGATAAAAATTTATGAAGTTTCTGAAGATTTTACATAAAGGTGTGATAAAGTAATCAACAATACACTAGATGCAGACACTTGTTTGGGCAGTTAATCAAGTCTGAATTATTTCTAATTCTTCCAAGTAGAGATGCTGATATAAATTATTTTGAGGGTCTGACAATGCAGTTGAGTATAACAATCTAAGCATTGATTAGCTTGCTAAGGTAGCACACTGTAGAGAAAGTAACTTACACAGGTCTGGTTACTAGTCATGGCTTTTTTCTGTGGAATAATATGCAAAGTACATAATCCAAGTCTCAGCATTCACATTTGGTTAAAAGGAGGAACATTTACCATTCTTCACATAGTTGTATTCCACATTTTATGTTAATCATTTTATTATATTATAGTCATAAAGGTCAGAAATTTTCAATCCTGTCCCATTACAGAATATCATGTTCCTTAAAATTAGTTGCTTTAAACTAATTTTCATTTCATAAAAAAGAAGAAACCAAATAGCAACCATCTAGAGTGCAATTGTCTAAAAACATCTACCAATTTTTCTCCTTTCAATATTTGGTTATAATAATCAATTATATATTAATTCTCCTTACTTCCACACAAGCCTATTAAAGTTAGTCTACCACATTATTTGGATGAGTAGAATCTATTATTTTATCTTTTTCAAGGGTTTCAAAATAAAAACCAGTCATCAGATGCAAACAGATTCAAATAAAGATATTCATACTAGCATTATTTACAAAGACAGTAAATGTCTTAACAGTATGAATTATTAATAGCTGAATATCTTAACTTGAAAATGGTTGAATAAATTACAAGGCCATTAAAACTAGGTTTTCAAAGAACCAAAATGACATAGGAAAACATTCATGACATAAACATTTAGTGAAAAAAGTAGAATATAACACTCCACTTAATAGTGATTTTATATAAAAAATAAATACATGTATAGACAAATACCAAAATTATATACATAAACAGACATATGTATATATATGTGCCTATGTCCCTGCATATAAACACATACACCCTCTACTAAAGATCTGTAAGAAAGACAATTATACTAATTGTTAATAGTGACCATCTCTGGGTGATAAATTCCAGGCAATCATTATAAATTTTCTAGGAATTTCTTATATTTTTAAATGTTCCTTAATAAATGTTCATCAGCTTTGAATAAAAAAATATACTAAAGAAGAAGAAATAATCTTTTCTAGAACTTGCTTTGCGTAATAACTAATGAATATGATCTTTAGGGCTTCATGGTATTTCAAATGGATGATGCAAAGAAAACAAAATTTCTTAAAAACTGACCCAAATATTTATGCATTGCTGCTAGAAATGTCAAATGATCCAGACACTATGGTAAGCAGGTGGTACTTCAAAAAATTAAAGAGAGTTACTATATGATCCAACAATTCCATTTGTGGGTATATGCCAAAAAAACTGAAAGAAACTCAAACAGGTATTTATATACAGTGTTCAAAGCAGTATTATTCATAATAGCCAAAAGGTAGTAGGTTCTACCCATGTATTCAGCAATGAATGAATGGATAAACACAATGTGGTGTAGACATACAAAGTATTATTAATTGCACAGCCTTAAAAATGCAAGAAATTCTAACACATGCCATAACATGGATGACCACTGAAGGTATTATGCTAAAGTAAACCAAGCAATATATATTATGATTCCACTTACAAGAAGTACATAAAGTCAGAGACAGAAAGCAGAATGATAGTGGCAAAGAGATATCCAAAGGGGACAATGGCCATTTATTGTTTAATAAGTACAGAGTTTCAGTTTGGGGAGATGGAAAGTTCTGGATATCAACGCTAGAGACTGCTGCACAATGTGAATGTACTTAATGACACTGAGTTGTAGACGTAAAGTGGTTAAAATGGTAAATTTTATGCTATGTATATTTTATCCAAGTTAAAAAGTAGTCAAAATGGTAAATTTTATTTCATGTATATTTTCACACAATAAAAAAGAAAAATTCATATGTAAATTACATTAATCTGTGATCAATATTCCAAGGGCTGGGATTTAGCTCAGTTGGTAGAGTGCTGCACTGCAGTCTCTGAGGTCCGAATTCAATTCCCAGCACCCCAAAAATGGGAGAAGGACCTGGCAATCCACTCCCAAGGCAATCCCAAAACAGCCATTGAAAACCCCACGAGGGTCGCTATGAGTCGGATACCAACTCGACGGCACCTAACAACAAAATATTCCAACAGAATTAATATAAGAAATTTTTGCTATGTTTCTTGAGCTACAGCCTATTTAACCCACAATATACTAAACAGAAGCATAGTCTATTAGAAACAAAAATCTACCCTATAATTCTCATAATAGTATGAAAAACAGAACTGAAAAGTGGTTTTTAGCCTCAGTGCTTGTTTTAAAAAAAAATTCTAATCAGATGATGGCAGAACCTCCAGATACTTAGAAAAATTCTAGAAAAAGATTATACTTGAAATGATAAAAGATACACAAAAACTAAGAAAAAATGGAGTAATCAAAGTTACTATATAGCTTAGGTACACATTCAAGAAACAAACTTTGAAGAGAATACAGGGAGTTGAGAATGTTTAGAAAGACAAAATATCACAGTCTCTTTCATGCAGAATCTAGATTAAATATATATATATTTCACATGTAATATTTCATATATACACATATATGTATATAAGACATATAAGCAGAAAGGGAACTGTGGGGAAGAAATGAACCAGTAGGAGAGGGAAGGGGAGACAAGAGAGGGAAGTAGGAGGTAAACATGAGCAATGTACAATTATATGCACGTATGGAAATATCATAATGAAACTTGTTAATTTGTACCCTAATTTTGAGTTAATAATTTAAAAAACAAAACAATAAAACAGGAGGCCAGGCATAGTGGCACATGCCTGTATTCCCAACAACTTGAGAGACTGAGGCAGGAGGGCTATGAGTTCAAGGCCAGAGGCAGCCTGCACAACTTAGTGAGACCATGTCTCAAAATAAAAAATGGGGCTGGGAGTTCAGGTCAGTGATAGGACACACACCTCACATGTGCAAGGCCCTGGGTTCAACCTCTCGGTATTGAAAAAATCAAAACAAACCAAACACAGAAACAAAAGCCCTAAAAACAAAAAGTTTAAACATAGCAGAAAAGACGTTCAATTGCATATACATGTATCTGTGAGATGAAAAAAGACAGCAGGCATCAGATACTCTAAATACTTGGCCCACGTGGTTATCCTTCAGACTGGTCAAAGATATGACACCTTTTGAGTCAGTGAAGAAAGGGGGAGACAATAAAATCAACTAACTTCATATACTCATTAACACTTACCATCTATGTGTCCATCAGCAGAGGCAATTTTATGCTTAATTTCTTTTTGTGACACCTGTTGAATATTTTCCCTTTGCTGCTTAGTTTGTTGCATAGTATGAGTTTTCCAGAGTTTGCGAAGCTCTTCTACTTCTGTCTCTGAGTCCTGTTTTTGTTCCTTTCCTTGTTTGCTTTTGTTAACAGTTTGCTTTTGTTTGAATTCTGTTGTTTCTCCACAAGGTATATTTTCTTTTCCACTCTCTTCTTCATGTAGTAAATTCTCATGATGAAAAAAATCCTGGGCTACATGACTTGTACTTTGTTCTTTAGAATCTGATATTTCTTGAAGGTTATGTGTAACCTGGTCTCCTTCCTTAGTGGCTATTTCAAGATTACTTAAACCAGTTTCATGAGATAAAGCCCCAATTTCATTTGTAGGATGTCCAGTATTGGATTTTAAGTGACCAGGAGTACCAGTAGATCCTGACTCTCCTGTCAAACATTCTACTTCAGTCTGATTGACAGTTTGGACAGATTCTGATGATGCACCAGAGGACTTATCTTTTTGCAGCTCATCTGAAGAGAGAAGCTCCTCTCTTATAGGAGACAGTTCTGATTCTGTGAACACATCTTCAGAAACAGACTCCTCAGTGCTCCTCGGAGCAGTGCTGGCACTATCATTACCTGCATCATGGATTCTCGAGTCTATTTCCTCAGTATTAATTCCTGTCATTTTCTTTGAATGGCAGAAGTCTCTTGCTGATAACTGATCTATTTCTCTGTCATTAAACAAAATAAAAAGTTACTGGACTTTAAAAGTTATAGTATTTTATTTCCCACAAACTGAATATACAGTCTCACTGAGGAGGCTTTTCAAGAAAGAGCAATATTTGTATCAGCAGAATATAAAAATTTGATTTATTCATATAGATCTAGTAATCATGTCAAGTTTTTGCATCACTTGTTTAACATTTGGAAAACATCAATGCAATATCTTTGCAGGGAACCTACCTGAGAAAACTTGATTACATAAATTCTGGGTGAAACTAATATTAAACTAAACTTTACTCACTGTAATATGAAAAATAAACTTAGGTGAAATTTTCCATTAAAATTTGATCTTTTCATAAAGACTATAGTAATTTATTATACACATACACGCAGTGCTTCTTTACATCCTAATACAGATAAAAGTAACATCATAGCTCAAAGGAATATATGGCAAGGAATGCTTAAAACCAACCTGAATAGAACTGAGGCAAAAATACTTAAAGGAAGTCTTCAGGCTCACAATAACTCTTAATAGCAATTCTAAGAGAATATGTTCAAGTAAATAATTTAAATGTTAGATAAATGAATGATTTATAAATATGTCTAGATTTGCATTTTAATGACATTTGCTTAGGTAATCAATAGTGGTCAAAAGTTAAAGTTCTGGAAAAAAGCAATTTAAATATATCATGAAATATGCCAATAATTTAGACAATGGCTATATGTATTTTATGATAAGTGGAAACTACACAAGTTCTTAGTGGGAAAAAAACCTATAAAAATATGCTGAATAGAAAAAAGCACAAAGTCAATCAAGACACACACACACAAAATGGCTTTCTGCGGAAAGTAAAGCTAGGTTTCATCTTTTTCTCCTGTTCAGGTTCCTTGTATTTTTTCAAATTTTCTGTAACAAGAGTGCATAATTTTTATAACTAATATGTGTTAAGATTTATTTTTTTAAAATACTGTTTAGGCCAAGCATGGTGGTACATGCCTGTAATCCCAGTGACTCCAGAGGCAGAGGCAGGAGGATTGCAAGTTCAAGGCTAGAGGTAGCTTGCATAACTTAGTGAGACGGCTTCAAAATAAAAAAAAATAAAAATAGGCTGGGGTTGCAGCTCAGGGTACAGCACTTGCAAATTATGCATAAGGCCACAGGTTTAGCATCCCAGTACCATCAAGAAATAAAATATAAAAATAAATAAATAAATATTATTTAACTGAAGTCCAGTTCATATCTCTGCCCTCTTTGCATTAGATTTATCTTCTAAGAAATCCAAGCAATTAACTTGTGCTATTTAATATGTAATACTGTCATCTACTGGTGATTTACTCAAACTGCATCCATATGGTCTTAGAACTAGACAAAAGTTGAGAAGTTACTTGTATATGTAATAGAATTATAGGACCCTTTAGTAAGAGTTGAAGATAACAAACCTATTAGGATATATATTTAGAAAAGTGCTATACCTTTCAGAGTTAATATGCTAAAAGGCTAAATATGTCAACAGTGCTACAACTGGTCAATACAGTACCAGATGGTATCTTTGAAATCAAATTCCCAAGCAGTATAAGAACAAAACCAATCAAATCTTTTACCTCACTCTTGCCATACATAACATCAGTATGCAAAACCATTTATTTTATTTATCTCATTTGGTGCAAATATTGTTTTAAATTAACCTGTAAGGCACAATTCCAGCAATTTCTTTTTGGAGAATGATAAAACAGTGATGTGACAGGGAGGGAACACTAGAACATCTTCTTAGAATAGTGACAGATTGTTCAGAATAAGACAATCTCTAAGTATGGCAACAGGATCTCACCAATGACTGATTATACATACATATATGACCTTCCCCTTTCTCTTTGATCTACTCCTTCACTCTTCACTCCTTCATCTACCCTCAATAAACTTTATTTGCTGAAATTGGTTTTGAATCTACAAATATAAACCAAAGTAGAGGATAATGACACTTTCTAGGAACAATCTGTTTTTCTAAAGATTAGTTTACCCAGCCAAAATTATATCTGTTGTTTGGAACAATAGAACTGTAAACTTAAAGGAAGATTTTTCCAAGAAGTGATTTTATTCTGTCACAGATATCCTAACAATTCATGTACTCTTCCTCAGAGACAATATTAATTTGCTCCTTTCTCCTTCAGAAATTGTTTTGCTCAAAGGCTAATTTTCAAACAGCTAGCATCATCCCCATGAGGTAAAACAAGGATGTAAATATCAGTATCAGTTAAAGTGAAGCCTTTCTTTATATACTATGTTTTACCATTTTTTCCTCTTATTTCTCATTCTTCTTTTTCTCTCTGGTCACTAATTTGGTCAAGAATATTACTTTCAAAGTCTATGCCTAACCTACAGTATCATGTTTAAGTTAACCTATACAAAGCCCCTGACCAGTATCTTCCAAAGTTAACTCTTTGTATTAGTACAACTTGTAGATTTTCTCCCTCATATTTTATACTTTTTGAGGGGAGAAAAGTACAAACATTTAAATCAACAAATTAAAATAAATAATAAAGCTGTTTTGGTTACAGCAATTCCAGGTCTTTAGTCATGTGGTGTTTCCCAAATCCCACACAATACTCTTTGGGCACTTTTGTGGAAAGTTTTAAAATTACCTTTGACAATGATTATTCACAAAGGTTAAGTCAAAATTCTGGATACTGTATCTAAATAAAAAGTCATTCATTAACACTAAGTTAAGTGAATACTCTAAGTTACTTTTCAAATCATATTCTCTGACACAAATTTACCAATTTATATCTAAAATAATTCTTAACTATATCAAGTACATTAAAAATAATCTTTTCAATAGTACATATATTTTTGTTTCATGACTAATAAGATGAAAAGTAGGTAAATAAAACTAGTAATTAGAACAGAATCAAATATCTAGACAAAAAATTGCAAAGGAGTATAAATGCCACTTACATGGATAAGCATTCCTTTATTTTGCTATCCAAAATTTCTTTGTACATTGCAGCTGACACCACCTCTTCCATTGGACACATAATGCCATACTCCTCACAGCCATTTTCTTGAACCAAAGGGTCAGTTTTATGCGGATCAAACATTATGTTATTTGGTGTAACTAGCAGCACACCACTGACTGTGCCCTAAGATGGGAAAAGAAAATAACATTTAATCTTGAAAGTTTATAATTTCAAAAAGGATTCTACCTATTTTTACTAATTTTTTATGAATTAGGCCATCTCTTATATATAGTAATTCAAGAATTCAAGAACCATGGTATTCCCATAGAAACATGCTTTCCCAGTAAATTCTTTTCCTTAGCAGAGTCAAACTGCAAAACAAACAAAAAATCATATTCTATCTACAATAAAGAAAGGAATTAAAATTTGTAAATTTGGTAAAGTAATGCATTATACCAGGAAGCTAAGAGGAGATTGTAAAGTCTTGGACTGAATGAGGCCATGTTTTACATTAACTTGTATACTGTTTCCTATGTTTTTTTCCCTCACTATAGGTATAAAATATAGTTTTTATGTATACAGTGCAGAATATTAAATCATGTACTAATAATTCAATCCATTATAAAAGGAAGAGTATAATTTCTTTAAAATTTCTTTTTAAAAAAAAATCAGTTTTCACTTGACTCTGCTACTATCCAGCCATGTAACATTGGGCAAACAAAGTTTTTGGGTCTATTTCTTCATCTGTAAATTGGGTAGATTACATGACCTCTAAAGTACATGGGCCTGCAGCCATAGCCCTGTGGCATCCGATCCCGTCAAATCTTGGAAGCTAAGCAGGGTCGGGCCTGGTTAGTACCTGGATGGGAGACCACCTGGGAACACCAGAAGCTGTAGGCTTGGGAGAAGCACCTGGCAACCCCCTCCCAAAAATCAATCTGCCATTGAAAACCCTATCAACAGCAGAGAAACACTGACAATAGTGTTTCCCCTGTTGTACAGAAGGTCGCTATGAGTTGGATACTAACTCGACGGCACCTAACAACAACAACAAAAAGTACATGGTGATTATTTTGAGCTTCACCATGAAAAGCTATGAAATTTTAAACACATTTATATAAACAATAATATAAATTTCAAATGTCTACTCTCTTTTTATAAATTATGATTCATAGGCAATTGATACAATACCACAAACAAGTATTAGCTAACATTTATTGTGTGTTTTATATGTACCACACTTCATATACATATTGTTCATTTGATGTTCACAATCAACTCTGAAATGGGTAAAATCATTTCTGTTTTACAAATGGGAAACCTAAGGCTGAGAAAGATCTGACAATTTACCTTAAATAACTAAGAATCAAAATCTAAGTAGTCCAGGCTTTTTACAGTAACACTCTGGTATCTAATTCACAAGCTGTTGTTGTTAGGTGCCGTCAAGTCGGTATCGGACTCATAGCGACCCTCATAGGGTTTTCAATGGCTTACTGTTTCGGGATTGCCTTGGGAGTAGATTGCCATGCCCTTTTCCCATTTTTGCGGTGCTGGGAATTGAACTCGGGACCTCAGACACTGCAGTGCAGCACTCTACCAACTGAGCTAAATCCCAGCCCAATTCACAAGCTATAGTCATGCCAAATCAACTGCAAAACATTTATTTCCATATTTTAACTTTCATTCTACTATATTCTATAAATGTAAAAAGGAAGAGCCAGACAGGATTCTAAAAATCAAACAGTTACTTCAAAGTTGTCTTCCCTTTTTCCTGAAGCTATTAGAAAAAAAAAAAAAAATCCTGGTTTAGTATCACATAATTCTTCCAACTCCATATTCAGCTCTCTTAACTTACCTGGCTTAACTTTAAGAACATACAACTTCCATTAGGACTGATACTACTTTTTAACATGATCAAGCAAAAAATGTTTGTAAAGAAATTCCTACTAGACATGGTCATTCAAGAACAAGTGAAAAAAAAACAACGCAGCAAATGTTAAAGGTAATAAAGATGTTTTTATCATTTACAGCATTAGAAAAATGTACATTTACGTGCATTTTGGTGAGGGAAAGGGAATCAATCTGAGAAAGCAGTTCTTTCAGTTCAGACTACAAACTGTCTAAATAAGAAAGTAACTGTATAAACCATATTCTACTTAACTTTTGATTACTATTTTAAGTAGACTAATATACATCAACTTGTATTCCGGGAACACAAGCCAACGTAAGTCAATGAGTGATGGCAAAGTATGCTGCAGGGAATACTTACATAGCCAAAATAACCCAAGAAATAAGAAACTCTCTTTATGAGAGTATATATAATGTAAGGGCTGGGATTTAGCTCAGTTGGTAGAGCGCTGCGCTGCAGTCTCTGAGGTCCCCAGATCAATTCCCAGCACTGCAAAAATGGGAGAAGGACATGGCAATCCACTCCCAAGGCAATCCCGAAACAATCAGCCATTGAAAACCCTATGAGGGTTGCTATGAGTAGGATACCTACTCCACGGCATCTAACAACAACAACAAATATAATGTAAAAAAAAAAAAACCTTAAAGGTTCTTAATCTTTTATATCTTTTTCTCTCTTATCTTCTGTAAACTTAAGGTACTGAGCAGTGAAACCAAGCAATCGGCTAGAAATAAAGAAAGCATATTCCAGGTTCCCTGAGAAAGTTTAAATCATTCTTGGTTTTATAAGTTTTACTTCTACACTAATTTTAATTATTTGGTTCACTAATGCAATGTGTTTTATCTTTAATTTTAGAATATTTTCAAAGATAATGCTGCATAGTTACATATGAACAAAAGCCTCAGTGTAATGATAATGCTTTTAATTTTCCATACACATTAATATTACTGAAAAGCCAAAACGTCCTTCTTTTTGGATTAGAATGAACTTGAAGCCCTATTCACTTGAGGGATCAAACTGCTATTCCAGGAATCAACCTCTTTGTGCTATGACTAAAAAGGTTACACAGATGAATTCTTCAAGCTTCTTTCCCTCTGTCACATAATAAAGGTTTCCATGTAACTGGAACTTTTTGAGACAATCTGTCATAAACCATTCTCAATAAATCGGAAGAGCTGACCATGAGAAACAATTCCTCATCATAGAAGTCATGAAAATCTCCTGAGAAAGTAACATCGCAAATTCATTTGCTCAAGATCAAATCTAAAATCATAAACTCATACTACGCATTTCCTTATCACTATTTTTAAATATCATTTTATAATTCCTGACATATTATTAGCACTATTGTAAGACTTATGAACAAGTGATTTCCAATTATTTATCTTCTTAATCTACGTGACCTTCAGAAACTTTAAGCACATCTAACTCATATTAACAACTTCAACTTCCTTATGAGCAAATGCATGACTAATCTTTTAACAAATTATTTCTATTAGAAAACAGTCTATCTGCAAAAAAAGAGTTACCACTTACAACAGTTCTGTAAATACTAAAAAGACTATGATTTGAGCCTCTATCCAAGCAGAAAGACTTTTTTCCCTCCAGTTTTAGGTCCACATGAATTTAAGCATTATAATTACTGTCATTAATTTTTATTATATTTATGTAAATAAATTTTTGAACAATCTATAGGAAGATGAAAAAGGGAAAGACAACTTGCATGAAAAAGTATAATTTCCTGCTCACTTGTCTGCATGAGAAAATAGAGATAAGCCTCTAACAAGAGATTATATTCCCAAAACACCAGGGTGTGGACCATTGTTAGTCCTCCCAATGACCTTACACTGGCTTTGATCTTTAAACATTTTTTTTATTTTGATACTTGCAAATGAACGTCTACTTTCAGCTAAGTACAAATTTTGCCTTAAACTACTAAAAAACATACATATATACACACACACAATATATATATCAAGCAATTATTTTGAGATACTGGAATGCTTGGCAATGATACCTGAATAAGGAGAAACAAGTAAGATTAATTCTTATTGTCCCAGCATACTGAGTGGGCCTGCAGCTGTAGCCCTGTAGCTTCCGATCCCGTCAGATCTCGGAAGCTGAGCAGGGTCAGGCCTGGTTAGTACCTGGATGGGAGACCACCTGGGAACACCAGAAGCTGTAGGCTTGGGAGAAGGACCTGGCAACCCCCTCCCAAAAATCAATCTGCCATTGAAAACCCTATGAACAGCAGAGAAGCACTGACAATAGTGTTTCCCCTGTTGTACAGAGGGTCGCTATGAGTCGGATACTGACTCCACGGCACCTAACAACAACATACTGCGTGGAGAGTTTCCTTAACATAGGTGAAGAAAGGAGAGAGAGAGAGAAACAGCCAAGTGAGAAAGCTTTAGAAATCTACAGACGGTTCCCTTCAAGCTTTCAGTTGAGCACTAATTACTACTCACGTGCACAGCAACTATCCAAGGATGAGAAAGGAGTTTTCCAAAGAAGTAGAGAAAACAATCTTCAAAATCCACAGAATATAGTTTGTTTTCACTAACCATGAGGCAAAAAAAAAAAAAAAAAAAAGCCTTTTATTTATAAGGCCTCAGAATACCCTGAAGGGTGTTTTGCTAAGTCAGGAAATTAGCTGTATTCTAAAGGCTATTGTGATCTTGCCTAATAAAAATGTAAAAAGGAAGCCATGATAGGATCCAACTGTTTCCAAGAAATTTAAGCATGTCCCGGAAAAAAAGTGCAAGAATATGTATAGGAATGAATAAAATTCCAGTACCCCCCAGAATAAAATTCATTACATCTGGCATCCAAGCAAAAATTAGGAGTCACAGAAAGAAAAAATGAACCCACAACAAAAAGGAAAATCAATAAATAGAAACACACTCAGAGCAAGAGATAAGAAAAAAAATGGTATAAAGACATTAAAACAATTATCAACTATATTCAAGAATATAGAATAGGTCGGGCACAGTAGCACATGCATGTAATTCCAGTGACTCAGGAGGCAGAGGCAGGAGGACTGCAAGTTTGAGACCAGAGGCAGTCTGCGACTATGTAATTTAGCAAAACCCTATCTCAAAAAACAAAATGGACTCAGGGTACAGCTAAGTGGCACAGCATTTGCATGCAAAGGATGCAAGTGCAAGGCCCTGGGCTCAACCCTCAGTACTGAAAAAACAAAAAAAAAGAATATAGAATAAAACTGGGCGTGGTGGTGCATACTTGTAATCCTAGCATTTGGGAGCTGCAGCAGGAAGATTACGAATTTGAGGCTAGCCTGTTCTACAGAGAGTGTTTCAGTCCACCATGGGCTACACAGCAAGACCTTGTCTCAAATAAATAAATTAATTAATTAAATAATTAGTTTAAAAAAGGTTATGCATAACAGAAAATATAAGACCAAGTATGGACTGATTGAAATGAAAAATACTCTGGATACAATTAACAGATTATACATGGAAAGAAGGGCTGGGATTTAGCTCAGTGGGTAGAGCGCTGCACTACAGTCTCTGAGGTCCCAAGTCCAATTCCCAGCACCACAAAAATGGGAGAAGGGCCTGGCAATCCACTCCCAAGGCAATCCCAAAACAGTCAGCCATTGAAAACCCTATGAGGGTTGCTATGAGTCAGATACCAACTCCATGGCACCTAACAACAACAATAACAACATGGAAAGAAAAACATTAGTGAACTTAAAGATACAGCCATTAAAATTATCCAAAATGACAAAGCTGTGAGACAATGTTAAGCAGAAAAAAGTATATGAATTGGGAGTTCCCAAAGGAGAAGAGAAAAAAGATGTAAGAGAAAATATACTTGAAGAAATATGGCCAAAATTTTTTCAAAGATCCCACAAACTGAATGAACCCAAAGCAAACAAATATTAAAAAAACACTAAGGCACATCATGATCAAATTGTTCAAACTTCACTATAAAGAGAACTCCTTAAATGTAACCAAAGAAAAAAATAATTTTTTTTTACAGAACATC
The DNA here is from genome assembly GCA_007922755.1 of Pedetes capensis. NCBI lineage: Eukaryota > Metazoa > Chordata > Mammalia > Rodentia > Pedetidae > Pedetes > Pedetes capensis. The sequence goes on along the minus strand of VMDO01013627.1, from coordinate 17,009 downwards.
AAATATAAAAATAACAGGATTTCTTTTCAGAAAAATGCAAGCCAGAAAACAGCAATGTCTTTTAAAATTCTGAAAAGAAAGCCTTGTCAACCTAAAATTCTGTGCCTACCTATAGTAATGTTCAAAAATGAAGGAAATGCCAAAAAAATATATGGATAGCAAATAAACATATAAGAAGATGCTCAACACCCTATGTCATTAGAAAATTTCAAATTAGAACAATGAGGTGCTACTACAGACCTATTAGAATGGCTAAAACACTGAAAACAAAACTGGAAAAGATGTGGAACCAAAGGAATTCCCACTGCTCACAGGGCACAAAATAGTACAGGCCCTTTAGAAAACAGTTTGGTAGTTTCTCACTAGGCCAAACATAGTCTTATCATCCTATAGCCCACTCCCTTGGCAATTTATACAAATACAGTGAGAACTTACATCTACACAAAATCTGTACATGAACACTTAAAATAAGAAGTAACCAGTACGTTCTTCAATAGGGGAAATAAACTGTAGCATATCCACACAATGGAATATTATTCAGTGATAAAAAAGAAATGAGGTGTCAAGCCACAAGAGACATTGTTGTTAGGTGCCGTCAAGTTGTGTCCGACTTATAGCAACCTTCACAGGTTTTCAACGGCTGACTGTTTTGGGATTGTCTTGGGGGTGGATTGCTACATCATTCTCCCATTTTTGCAGTGCTGGGAATCGAACTCGGGACCTCAGAGACTGTAAAGCAATGCTCTACCAAATGAGCTAAATCCCAGCACATAAGAGATGTGGAGGCCTTAAATGCATGTTGCTAAGTGAAAAAAACCAATCTGAAATCATAATCATACTACTTGATTCCAAGTATAAAACACTCTGAAAAAAAGGAAAACTACACAGACTGTAAAAAGATCATTGGATGTCAGGGGTCCAGGGGAGGAAAGGATAAGAAGGAGGTTCAAAGGAGATTTTTATGGCAATAAAACTATTCTGTATAATACTGCAATGGAAGATCCATGTCAGTATACATTTGTTGGAGCCCAGAATGTACAACATGACATGGAATCTTAAGGGCTACAGACTATTAATACCTGAAGGCTGGTTCACCAATTGTGACCAATATAGCATGCAAACAAGGAAAACAGTGGAGAAGGAGGACAGAATATATGTGAACTCTTTTTCTGTTGCATTTTTCTATCAGTTTAAAACTGCTGGCCACCCACAAAAAAAAAATCAACAATTTTTTAAAAAATCAACAGGAAAAAAGGGATAGAGTGGAACTACATTTTAAAGTTAAGGTTCTTTTTAAAAAAAATCTTCTATATACACATATAATTTTTAAAACTGAATAAATACGATAGTATCATTATAAAGCCTGCAGCCATACCACTGTGGTGGTCCAATCCCATCAGATATCGGAAGCTAAACAGGGTCAGGGCTGGTTAGTACTTAGATAGAAGACCACCTGGGAACACCAGATGCTGTAGGCTTGGGAGAAGGACCTGGTAACCCACTCCCAAAAAACAATCAGCCATTGAGAACCCTATCAATAGCAGAGAAACACTAAAGATAGTGTTTCACCTGTTGTACATAGGGTCGCTGAGTTGGACACCAACTGATGGCACCTAACAATGTGATTATTGTAAAAAAGAAAAAAACATATTTTTAAATACTGAATGAACATCGAAAAATACAGCACCAATTCAACTGCACTGTAAGATATGTAAAAAGAAGTCCTTAGGTAAAAGGAAAAATGATACTGCATTGAAATCTGGATCTACACAAAGGAATGAAGGGCATAGGAAGGGCCAAAAGTAGGTAAATGTAATAGATATTCCCCTTACTTTTGTAATTGTTTCTAATTAGTATTTTTAAGCAAAAATAATAATGCATTTGAGATTTGTAACATGTAGAAATAAAAGATCTACGAATAAGACCACAAAGGCTATGGTAGAGAGCAAAAAATAAAAGTATAGTTCCCTTAAATAACATGGGCTTGAACTGTATGGATCCTCTAATATGTGAATTTCACTTATTTAGTTATTTTTTTGAGATCTGTGACAATTTGAAAAATACTGTAGATGAATCATTGTTGTTGTTGTTAGGTGCCTTCAAGTCGTGTCCGACTCATAGCAACCCTCATAGGGTTTTCAGTGGCAGATTGTTTCGGGATTGCCTTGGGAGTGGGTTGCCACGTCCTTCTCCCATTTTTGCAGTGCTGGGAATCAAACTCCGGACCTCAGAGACTGCAGAGCAGCGCTCCACCAACTGACTTAATCCCAGACGTACATGAACCATGGAGTCTAGAAATAGCAAAAAACTTAAGAAAAAATTAGATGTGTGTTAGGTGTGGTGGTGCATCCTGTAATCCCAGCAGCTTAGGAGGCAGAGGCAGGAGGATCACAAGTTCGAAACCAGTGGCAGTCTGCGTAATTTAGCAAGACCCTGTCTCAAAAAGTAAAAACAATGGGCTGGCGGCACAGCTCAGTGGTCCAGCACTTGCAAAGCATGCATGTGCGAGGCCCTGAGTTTAACCCCCAGTACCGCAAAAAAAAAAAAAAAAAAAAAAAAAAAAAAAAAAAAAAAAAAAAAAAAAAAAAGGTACGTTATGAATGCATAAAATATATATGAGTAGCCTACTTTATTCAAAGTTACCATAATATACACACAAATCTATTATAAAGAGTTAAAATTTTATCAAAACTTATATACACAAACACAGTCCATATATGGTACCATTTTTACTATGCTTTGTTGTTGTTAAGTGCTATCAAGTTGGGCGTGACTCAGCAATCCTCATAGAGTTTTCAAAGGCTGATTATTTCAGGATTTTTTTGAGTATAGGGAAATTTAAACAAATGTAAAGATGCAGTACTAAATTATAATGCAAAACATTAACTCTGGTACTTACTATACTACTGTAATAGTTTTATAGCCACCTTGTGTTACTGTTATGTTGCTGTTAGATATGATCAAGTCGGATCCGACTCCTAGTGACCCTCATATGGTTTTCGATGGCTGATTGTCTTGGGATTGTTTATGGTGAGCTCAAATGTTGGAATTACTTGCTTAAAACATTGTATGATGCTAATCATCTCTGCATGAACCATTTATCTCTCTAGTAAATTGTGTATTGCAGTAAAGAGTGATCTCTTGAGGTTGTCTCATATTTTTCATTATATATAATACATCTAAGATACAAAACATGTTCATCAATTGCTTCTGTTATTAGTAAGGCGTCCGGTCAATAGCAGGGTATTAGTAGCTAAGTTTTTGGAGAGTCACCTGTTACATGTGCAATTTCAATGGCATGGGTAGCTGCTGTCCCTAACCACTGCATTATTCAATAGTCAACTGTATATTGTCATGAGATTCTTATAATATATGGAAAGTGATATGTTACTTAAATGAGAATATACTGTATTTAAGATATATAAGTTATAAAGGAGATACTAAAAAAGCAAAGTATTTTGGCTAATAAGCCAAGAAGAGATAAAACAAAGTTACAGAAACTCAATGCAAAAGAAAGCAGAAAAAAACAGCAGATGGGACAAATAGATAAGAAATGGCAAGATGGTTAAATTTAAACATAATCATATCAAGAATCAGACTAAATTAAAAGGCAGAGATTATCCAGGAAGCAAGATCCAACTACAACTTACCTAAAAAGAAACCCTCTTTATAAAAACACAGGCTAAAAGTAAAAAGTAGAGAAACACAGAACATGTTAACACTTCTCAAAAGGAAGCTGAAGTGGCTATAGTAGAATCCACTACAGTAGATTTCATACAGAAGATTAACAAGAGTAAAAGGTCTTTCATAAACCTGGCATGGTGGTATACATCTGTAATCCCAACACTTAAGAAGCTGATGCAGGTGGATCACCAGTTCGAGACCAGCCTGGGCTACACAGCAAGTTCCAGGTCAGCATGGGCTACATAGTGAGACTCTGTCTCAAAAAAAAAAAAAAAAAAAGCCATATGACAGAAGAGAAAATTCATAAGGACAACATAAGAATTCTAAACATTTTTACACCTAACAGTTTCAAAATACAAGAAATATAAACTACTAGAACTAAAAGAACATAGATAACTCCACAATTACAGTGAGATACTTCCACATCTTTCTATTAATAATTGAGAGAATAAATAGAAAATTAGTAGGGATACAAAAAACACCACTCACCTAACTGGGCTGGGGTTTTGCTCAGTTGGTAGAGTGAAACTGCGGTGTCTGAGGTCCTGGGTTCAATACCCAGAACCACAAAAATGGGAGAAAGATGTGACAGCCCACTCCCAAAACAATCTTCAAACAACCAACCATTAAACACCCTAATAGGGTTGCTGTGAGTCGGATATGACCCTACAGCACCTAACAACAACAACAATTTACTGGGCCTGGGGTTTAGCTCAGTAGAGTGCTGCTCTGTACTCTCTGAGAATCTGCGTTCAATCCCCAGCATAAAAATGGGACAAGGACATGACAATCCAGTCTTGACACAATCCCCAATCAGCCATCAGCCATCAAGCCATCACCCAATTTGACTTTATTAAAATATTCCACTCAACAAGAGCAGCATATACATTGTTTTCAATTGTTTGCATAACATTTTCAAGATCTACCATATTTTGTACCATGAAACAGGTCTCCATACGTTAAGCCTGTAAACAGTAGTATGTTCTCTGATAACATGGAATCAAATTAGATGTAAATAACAGCCCATTCCCGATATAATCCCCAAACATTCTCCCACCGAAAACTCTATGAACAGGAGAGAAGCACTAACAAAGTGTCGAGCATGGCATAGTGCAGGGTGGTGTTTCCTTCTGTTTACCATAGGTCAGTATGTGTCAGACTCCATTCAGTGGTACCTAACAACAAACACTCCAAAATTATCCATTGGTAAAAGAAGAGATAAAGAGTAAACACTTTGAGCTGAATGAAAATATACCAAGATTGGTGGTGCAGTAAAAATACAATTTAGAGGGAAGTTTATACCACTAAATGCTTATATTTAAAATACAATTTGTAAATCATGATTATAAAGTAATGGTTCTCATTATGACTTCTAAAGTTAGTATCATACTATAGTCACTTTATGAGCAAAACCTGATGTTTATTTTCCAATTCTGTGTTATTTTACAATTATTTCCTTTGCAAATGTTTTGGAAATTATTTGCATATAAAAGCAGCCAGGTGTAGTAGATAAAAGAGTCCAATGAGGTTTGAATTCTGGTCATAACAGAAATCTAGGACATAGTAATATTTTCTTCAGTTTTTTTTTCCCTGTGAATAAGGAATAGGATAGTCTATTTCACAGGATTGTCTTGAATTGATAAATTAATTTACATGCCTCAAATAGTTTCTGGCACAGGTACTCAATAAATACTAGATTTTTCCTATTTATGTGTTACAATAAATTTACAAATGTTAGCAGTCCAAACAGTATCCAGTTGTAGTCTTTCAAAATATGCTTTTTGAAATATTCTAGCAACAGTAAGCCTACAGCCATAACCACTGTGGCATCCAATCCCTTCAGATATTGGAAGCTAAGGAGGGTTGGGCCTGGTTAGTACTTGGATAGGAGACTGCCTGGGAACACCAGGTGCTGTAGACTTGGGAGAAGGACCTGGCAACCCACTCCCAAAAAACAGCCATTGAAAACTCTATGAGTAGCAGAGAAGCACTAGCAATAGTGTTTCGTCTATTGTACCTATGTACAATCACTATGCAGACACCTACTTAGTGGCACCTAACAACAACAGCAAATTAGCTGTGCCTTATTGTAGTGAATTTATTTATAGCCCATTGCCTTTAAGAATGACAACAGACCACCAGATTCTAAGTTACAAACAAATTCCACACTAACTCAAACTAACATGCATAGTTATGACTAATATCTTGTTATAATATTCAGGATTTGCTGATGTTGATAACTTAAAATGTAAAAGACAAATGCCATGTTTTAGTAGTAAATAATGCATAATTAAAAATTTTCTCTGAAGTATCATTCATTACCTTGCCACTGGTGATATATTTGCAATTAATTTTAAGAAATTTCTCAGTGAATGCTTCTTCTTCCTCAGAAGTTGAAGATATGACTCGTGCAGGTCGAATCCCAGTAAAAGTAGATGAGGGAGTTGATTCTTTTGGATGGATTACATCAGGATTCTGAAAAAATAAAAGGGTGGGTACTTTAGAAAACTATATAGAATAAATACATTGTTAAAATCAAATGAATAGCTTTCCCCAAGAAGTATTATTCCTCCTCACCACATTCTAGAAGTCAGCCCCAAAATTTGCATGTGAAAAATTATAACAATAATTGTATTGTTTTTAGGTTCAGTAACGATCTCAAATACATCTTAAACGTACATTTTCAATTTTTTAATAGAGATTATACACACACACACACACACACACACACACACACACACACACATCCATCTGGAAAATATTAAAATCTGTATCACTTGTATCCCTATTCTTACCCACACAAGCATGCTCAAGTGCCTGGGAATTTAACTATTGGTTTTCATAAGACCATATAATAGCTATCAAGTGTCAAGAGTAGAGAAAAAGTAAAAAGTTTCTCTGTGAGACCTAGGTATACAGCAAACCCATTCACTGGAAGTGTCTTTAAAATCTCAAGCTATAAAGAATTTATCAATACCATTCTGCAAAATATTAGTTAGATCACAGTTCAACATTTTTCACTATCACAGACCATGGACCAGGCAGCCCATGGATCTCTTCTCAGAACATCAGTGAATGGTTAAACTAAAGAATTATAAAGAAAATCAATTATATTGAAACACAATTATCCAAACTCTGATAATTATAATGTTGAACATAATCAATGTTTAATGGATTTAACATTTTGCGATATTTACAACTCTAAAGTTATATGAAAATATCTGTCAGTTATATGAGGACAAAGTCACAGGTATACTTGATACCATTTTATAGTTTGCTATTTATATTTTTGATCTTAAAAAATGTTAGGTTACACTTCAAATTTTTATATCCAAGTTCACAGACCCTTCTAATAATATTCCTAATTTCCCCAACAAAAGTTCAATAATCTGTACAGTCCAGGAAAGTTAGACAGATGTCTTATAATCTTTGCTTTGAAAGGACAGACTAGTGCAAAATATTGCAAAACACCTATATGTCATGTACAACAATCTTATTCTGAAAAAGTGCCTAAAAAAATTAGATTTTAATAGTTACAGGACACAGTTCAATCTTATCTATAAACAAAATTCTCCATAATCTTTTCATTTTCTGATACAAATCAGTAATTTTTCACATATCCTATTGTCATTGGTACTAAGAGTTTTTGATCACATACAAATTCATTTGGCACAGCTAATTAGATAGATAATTAAATAGCTGCAGCGGTACCACTGTGGCATCCTATTCAGTCAGACCTTGGAAGCTAAGCAGAGTTGGGCCTGGTTAGTACTTGGATGGGACACTGCCTGGGAACACCAGGTGCTATAGGCTTGGAAGAAGGACCCAGCAACCCACTCACAAAAAACAATTAGTCACTGAAAATCCTATGAATAGCAGAGAAGCACTAACAATACTGATTCATCTGTTGTATTTAGGGTTGTTATGAGAGCTACACAATGGCACCTAACAAGAACAATTAAATAAGTGTTATCAATAGTAACCTCAATTTATGAAATCCTGTTACAATTAAATGTGGCATATGGTCCATTTCATTTATTTTTTAACTCATTTATAGGGAATATATACAATGATCTTCATTTTTATGGAAATTTACATTTAGCCAAACTCCCTAACTTGTCAAATGAGTCAGATGAAAGTGAGATGCAAATTCAAGTTGCCAACATGAACTACGGAGATTAACTTGCAATACTACATATTTTCCCTTTCAGATCTTCCACCAAATAATGGATAATTATGCCAAGAAAAAAAATAGCTGATGCAGAGTCATCAGAAGGTGCAAGGTGGCAAAAAGTCAACTACTTATGACTATTCCATTCCTCCCAAATCTGGATTATCTACTATGAATATCATGCCTTCAGTCGTAGCACTGTGGTGACTGATCTTGTCAGATCTCAGAAGCTAGTACTGAGATGGGAGACCGCCTAGCAACACCAGGTGCTGTAGGCTTCAGAGATAGACCCAGCAACCCACTCCCAAAAATCAATGCACCATTGAAAACACTATGAATAGCAGAGAAGCACTGACAGTAGCGTTTTGTCTGTCGTACTTTGGGTCGCTATGAGTCCGACACCGACTGGACAGCACCTAACAACAACAATGAATTATCTATGATGTTACTATATCATACACAACATATCCATGTATATATATCAAGTACACTGTCAAATTCTTTCCTTAAATGAAAATATACTTCATTGAACATGGTCTCTGAGGTTCCCTCAAAGTTTCATATTCTTCTACTCATTATCGATAGTAGCCTATAAGTGAATGCCTTTTAAAAACTCTCATCTGACTAGTCAAAAATTCTTCTAAAGTTGCCATTTTCTTAAAAAATAAGGGAGATTAAATTCTGTAATATAAATTAAATTTTACAATATAAATTCTGTAATTTTCTTGAAATTTTATGACTGTTACAAGTTGACTGAGTCTACCAAATGATATGTTGAAGTCCTAATGCTTAGTACCTCAAAATGGGAATTTATATAGATATGTTTTTGCAGATGGAATTAGTTAAGCTGAGGGCATATGAAGGTAGGGTGAGCCCTTCAGCTAATATAACTAGTTTTCTTTTTTTTTTTTTTCCTTCTTTTTTTCTTTTTGTGGTACTGGTGGTTGAACCCAGGGCCTCATGCTTGCATGCTCTGCAAGTGCTGGACCACTGAACTGCACCCTCAGTCCACTTTTTTTTAGTTTTTTTTGAGACAGGGTCTTGCTAAGTTACCCAGACTGCCTCTGGTCTCGAACTTGTGATCCTCCTGCCTCCACCTCCCAAGCTGCTGGGATTACAGGTGTGTGCCACCATGCCCAGCTATACTAGTTTTCTTATACAAAGAGGAGACCACCACCACAGGCATATAGAGAGAAGATGGTCATGTGACAGCCAAGGCAGAAAATGGAGCCATATACCTACAAACCAAGGAATGCCCAGAATTACTAGCAAATATCAGCTAGATGTGGCAGAAAAGGTTTTGGAGGATGCAGTGGCCCTGCTGTTGTTGTTAGATGCTATGTTGTCAAGGACAACTCATAGGGAACACTCAGGGTTTTCAATGGTTGATTGTTTCGGGATTGTTTTGGGAGTGGACTGCCACATCCTTCTTCCATTTTGCGGTGCTAGGGATCAAACCTGGGTCCTCAGAGAGTACAGAGCAGGTGCTCTACTGCTTGAATTCAGACTTGTAGCCTCCGCAACTATGAGATAATAAATTTCTGTTGCTGTAATGCACCCAGTATGTGATCTTTTGTTAGAAGAAGATCAGGAAATTAATATAGGCAACGAAAAACTTTTAAGTTACATAAACAGTAGAACATACTAAAAAGTTGATACAATCTTAACTATTGTGAGTAGAACAATGCTTTTTTTCACCTTTTCATAATTTTAAGTAATACTTCTGAATTATCCACTATACATGATTTGGCTGAGCAAAAGTTCTTCATATGCTACACAGTTCTTTACCACAAACTTTCTAGTTTCTATAAACTGTGACACATTTTAATGTTAGATATGTCTTAGTTATAGTGTACTTGCACATGTTACTCCTCACCACTATATCATTTATACACAGCAGAAAAAGTGATTAACAACACAACATAGAATCTAGACCTAGACTACCAGGACTTAAATCTTAGCCCTACCACTTAATAAGTTTGATGTTATATAAATTATTCATTCTCCTTCCTTAATTTCTTTATTTTTAAAATAGAAATTCTAGTTATTGTAGATTAAGGAAAATTCTAAGGTGATTAGAACAGAGTAAACAGAGTAAGTACTTTTTAAGTAGAAGATAACAATTAAGTTTAGCAGTATAATCACAGCCTACACTTTACAAGAAGCATTTAATATGCTTAAACTCGATTTTTTTCCTCTTACGACTCCCTAGGCTTCATCCAGTCATCTCTTTAACAGTATTTTTTAAAAATTAAATTTTCTTCCTATGGTGTGAATGCATTCCAACTATTATTAATAAATATTCTACTTTTATTATCATCTTTTAGCATGATTAGCATATACTATGAAGAGTGTTTTATACGAAAGAAACTATCTGCACATCACTTCTCTTAGCAGAGCATGTTAATACAAGCATAAGAATACTTCAAAATTATTTCATTTTGAAGAATGTAGCTATTTTATTTTGGCTTTATAATAAAGAGGCCTTGTAAGGTATCCCTTCTTCTCAAACTTCCAATTTCCTTTTTAGAAGCATCCAATTAAGACATCCCATGAGATTGAGAATTCTTAACCTAAAAATCTAAAATGCTCTGAAATCTAAAACTTTCTGAGTAGGACCAGGAGGGTACAAGTGGCAAATTCCACACCTGACCTCATCTGACAGGTTGCAGTCAAAACTCAGGCACACTAAAAATACTGTATAAAATTATTCCCGGCTTATGTGTCTAACATATATAAAAAATAAATGAATTCTGTGTTTAGGTCTTAGATCCATGATATCTCATTATATATATGCAGATATTCCAAAATCTAAAAAAAATTAAAACCTGAAACACTTCTGGTCCCAACCATTTCAGGTAAGGGATACTCTCAATCTGTAATATTCCTTCCACATAACTATATTCTAAAGTACAGTACTTCTATATTTATAATAAATAAGAACTCCAACAAATAAGCATTTTTAAAAGACCCCACTTCTCTCTTTTTCTCACCACCTCTTTTTCTCACTACTCCCATACACACACACACAAATAAAAAAGTCCCCAGGAAAAGACACTTTTGTTTTTTGTTCCACATAAAATAGTGGAACACTAGACCTTAGAAACTAAAAGTGGAATACTAGAGCTTAGAAATGAATAATGGTAGGTAAGTTCATTAATAATTTGTGTTTTGTTAGCAGTTTGCCATTTGATATCCTAAACTTGGAGGACAAATTGAAGCAGAAAAAGAAAAAAGTGTCTCTTGAAGTCAACACAGCCAGCATAGAAGAGTCCCTCACAGGAGTTTAGCCACTTAACACAATAGTCTTTCAAATGTCAACAATAGTCATTATAAAGATGGGAAATTATGTTTAGTAGTCATGTAAAGAGACAGAGAAAAATAAAATTCCTTTTAAAGTGTTTAATAAAAATTATAAAAAGTTTGATTTTCCAAAATTCATTTATAAAATGTAACTTATATAGAGTATTCATTAAGAATACTAGATAATCCAATATGTTAACACTTGAGATGACTAAGATGATACATTATTATTTTTTAAAGGTAAGTATGAAAAATGAACTCATTTAAGAGCTCTAAGTACTTGTTTGAGTGTGTGTTTTATTTTCCAGAAAGAGAAATAAAATTCAAATTGGATATGAATTCTCATTATAGAAAATGTAAAATTACTCCTTTGTAAGTTTAATTATATATAGTATTTATAAGATAAATTTGATGAGTATCTTTGGACCACCACCACCAAAGATAAATTAACTTAAGGTGTCCGGTTTAGTAAGAATATTCCTCTTTAGTCGGGTGGCACACACCTGTAATCCCAGCAGCTCAGGAAGCAGAGGTAGGAGGATCGCAAGTTCAAGACCAGAGGCAGTCTGTGTAACTTAGTGAGACCCTGTCTTAAAAAAAAAAAAAATTAAAAACGTGGGCTGGGGGTGCAGCTTGCACTTGCAAAGCATGCAAGTGCAAGGCCCCCGGCTCAACCCCCAGTAGTGCCAAAAAAAAAAAAAGAATATTCCTCTTTAAAAATTAAGACTTACATATTTTAAGTAACAAAATAAAAATTTGTAATTTCATTCTAACCACAGTCTAAATAGAATGAAAAAAGTGATAATCAATGTACACACTGATATTTCTTCACCTATTAGTACATCTCTGAAAAATAGGGATACTTACAGCATTCTTATCAAATTCAGCCTCAGATGATGTTGGTGACAGAGGACTTATTGGGCTTATCGATGGAGAGCTCTCCACACTGGAGACATATTCAGGATCAGGAACATATAAAACCTGTAAGAAAACATTCATATATAAAGATGCAGAGAAACTAAAATATTCCTAGATGATGTTTTATAAGCAAACATCATTAACAATGAGCTTCAGCAATAGAAAATAATTTTTCAGATTATAAGAATATTTGATACTACAAGGCTAACAAAGTAAAAGTAGAGAATGTTTAAAATCAATTTAGATGCATGGTAAGGCATGTTGTTGAGAGATGGTGGTGAAACAATAATTATCAACTCCTACAGGTGTTCATCTTAAAGGAAATTTAGGAATCACTAACAAAACTTCTTTGAGCCAAAAAGTTTATTTTGAGAAATTTACCCTACAGAAATACCTGTATACATATAAAAATAGATACACACAAGAGTTCATTACAGCATCATTAACATTATCAAGAGAGCAGAAACAGCCTAAAGCTTATTGTGACTAAACTATGATATATCAATATAATGTATCACTATGCACACAAAATATGTCTAAGAATACTATTCTTAAACACAACATTTTCCAAGAATCAAAGTTAAATTTCAAACAAAGAAACAAATACAGCTGTCAAAAACAGAAAGGCTAGAATACTTCTGAAAGTAAATGGGACCTGTTAATTGGCTGCTTCTAAAAAGGAAAGTAGAAGTTTCCGATTGAAGAATACGTTACCTTTAAAAATGTTGAAATTTTTTTAATCAACTTACATGTGCCGCTTTGAATATTTTAAAAAGTTCTTTAAAACTATATTTGAAAAGATGATTTGTAATTATTTCTAGTATGTATTAAGAAGAAAATTCACATGGACATAAATGCACTTTTATAGCAACATTATGATTTTTTCAAAGCATGAATAAATTATCAGATTTTCTACATTATTAACTATGTGCAAAGAATACTTTTTCTATTTAATGATTCTAAACACCAACATATTTTAAAAAAGATAATACCTGTCCAGTAACGACTGCTCGGGAAAATAACTTATTTAACTGAACAAGTTCATTGGGGGTTGTATCAAATTTCAGAGCTATGCTATTCAAAGAATCCCTTGATTCAACCTGCATAAAATAAAAAAAAAATTTAATCTGTTAAAACAAAAAAAATAAACTATAAGACTTAATGATCACTAATACATTTAGAAAGCAACTTTACATTTATAATAAATAGTATTTTATCTACGGAGGAAACTGTCAAGAAATAGCATTTTGTTAGCAAATAATCTCACCATATTATGAGACAAAGTTTATCACAATACATGTTGGCCTATAACTTGAGAAATTTCAAGATACAAAATGTAATTTGCAAAACACAAGTAATTTTCATTTTATAAAGGCGTTAAAATAACAACTATTCATTCAAATGGTTTCTAAAATCTATGCAATTTCTAGAAACATACTAATTTTATTTTGGCAAAGTACACCTGTATTACATTCAAAATGCTATTTCTAATTACCTTTACACATATTCTGCCATTTATATGTATAAACTAGAAAATTATTTGAACCACAGTTGAACAATCTATTTCTGAATCATTAGTATAGTTTCATAAACATATTTACAGAAATCTTAAATAATAGGATTCTGCCAGTTATTCTAAAAGCAAAAGTCATTTGATCAGTCAGTATATTCTTCTGGAGTCCTCTTTACATAAGGCATTATGAAAGCTCTGAAGAGAATACAACTAAATGCAATAAAGTGGTTTTAGTGCACAAGAGATTCACAATCTAGTTGCAAAATAAGATATATAGCAAAAGTTATATAAAAGATGAAGAGCAATTTAAAAATGGAACAAATATAATGGAAGTTTTAAGTACAGATAGTACACCATCTGCTCCAAATTGTCCAGGAAAAAATGGACTGAATATGAGAAGTAGAAAGAAGGAAATAGACATGGTTAGGAGGGAAAAAAACATAAAACATATTCGTGGGATACTATATTCCTCCTAAACCATCCAGGTTATCTTTGTAAAGCACAAATTTTAAGGAAGGTAAATAACTGGAGTTAAATCTCTGAAAAGGTTAAGGTTGTAAACTATTTAGAATTAGACGTGGAAAGTCAGGAAAAATAGACTTGTGTGAAAAACAAGATACACATATTTTCTTCAAAGGTTTTGTAAATCCAAATTTATACCAACTACTTGGGTTAATAACCTAATTGGGCTTCCTTTCACTTGTCCAAAATCCCTCATCTACATGATGCATTGATAAATCTCTTGGGAAAACATAAAAGCTATCTGAAAACATGTTATTTTGCAACAACATAGTACTCTCATATTACTAATCACAAATTTGATCCTCAGAATACCTACTAAATGTGATAATATATGTAATAATAAACACCAATAGTTATAAAGCAGGGGATTAAATAGTTTAATTGGCACCTTATGATACTACGGCAACAGGCGCAGGATTAATGACACAAGAGAATAGATGGAGAAAAACTAATAACACTATTACAGTACATAGGTTTAAGGTAAAAAAATGTAAAGAAAATTTCAGGTGTATGATTTTGTTAAGACTAGAGAAAATATTCATAGATTGAATGGAATTGTGATAGTAATTGTAGTAGGTTAGAGGAGCAAGTATGAATAAACTGATATCAACTTTTAAAAATTCTAACTTGGATGAATAAGATTAAACAAAAATGGAAATAAAATCTAGTATTATGAAAAGATAGAGAAAGAGAAGTTGCTAAGAGGTTATAATTTGTAAAATATGAAATGATAACAGAAAATGCAGCCAGTTCTAAAGGTAGGAATAGAAAGTTTGACTTCAGCATAGTTCACATAGTTGCTAAGCTCTCGAAGTAATAGAATGAACGTCAGTGGAAAGAAACAAGGAACCATTCACATTTGAAATCAAGAAGAGATAAAGAGCCATCCATACAGACAGAAGATATGATCAAAATGATAGCAAGAATACCAGGGCAATGAAGCATGATGAAAAAAATGAAATATAATTAATTTCAAGAACAAGCGGAGTTCTAGAAAGAGAAAAGAGACCCAGAGGAGAGGATACAGCTGAAGAAAAACTGGTAATTTTTCCAGAATTTATGAATGATAGGATTTCTTAGATTGAAGAAACACAACGAATAAGATAAATATGTCTAAATCTAGATTTATCACAGTGGCACTACAGAATTGTAAAGACAAAAGAGACTTTAAAACTAGGAAGAACAAATGATAAACAGGAAGGAAGTGGCAGAAAAGGCCACTGTGTTTGAGAAATGGAAAGGTATTTCAAGAGAAAAGTATATTTAATAAGGAAGAATATGATAATGTGTGACATTTTTAAAGTCTATTTTTGGTTCCCCAGGAAACTGAGAGTTTAGTCTGATTTTACGATTAAAATTGTATGCATGTGTATACTTACATATGTGCAGGTATCAAATGTATACTTGCAAAAAATGTTTACCCATTTTAAGCAATGCTATCTATGTATTCTCAAGGCTGAACTGAATTATGATGGTAACCAATTTAAGCACCTCTTGTATTTGCAGAAATCAAATGTGACTTGTATTTATCTTTTGTTATGGTATATATATTGAGTATAGGCTGGGATTTAGCTCAGTTGGTAGAGCGCTGCTCTGCCGTCTCTGAGGTCCTGGGTTGGATTCCCAGCACCACAAAAATGAGAGGATGTGGCAATCCACTCCCAAGGCAATCCCGAAAAAATCAGCCATTGAAAACCCTATGAGAGTCAACTGTGAGTCAAACACGACTCAATGGCACCTAATAATAATACTTAGTATGACAATTTTAATACTAAAATACGTATATATTTTTGGTACCGTCTATTTACATACATGGATTTTATATATATATATATATATATATATATATATATATATATATATATATATGCCTGCAGCCATAGCCCTGTGGCATCCGATCCCATCAGATCTCGGAAGCTAAGCAGGGTCAGGCCTGGTTAGTACCTGGATGGGACACCGCCTGGGAACACCAGAAGCTGTAGGCTTGGGAGAAGGACCTAGCAACCCCCTCCCAAAAAAATCAATCTGCCATTGAAAACCCTATGAACAGCAGAGAAGCACTGACAATAGTGTTTTCCCTGTTGTACAGAGGGTCGCTATGAGTCGGATACCGACTCGATGGCACCTAACAACAACAACAATATATATATATATAAATTTCAACTTTAAGCCTACTTAAAGATGATTATGTTTATACTATAAGGTGATTTGAAAATATACTTAATTAGATCATAAATATTTTAAAGATTTTGTCTTGTTTTGTTTTGAAACAATGTCCGGTTATGCTGCCTAGGCTGGCTGGAACTCCTAGGCTCGAGTGATTCCCTGACTCAGCCTCCCCAAGTAGCTGGGACTATATGGAGTGTCACCACATTTTTAGATAAATATTTCAGGCAAGTGCTATACCACTGAGCAGTGTCCCCAGCCTAGATCATAAATATTTTATTTTATTTTTCCCCAGTAATCTTGTTTTCATTAGTAACTTTTTAGTGTACAACTTAATGAGTCTCATTATGACATTTCCACTCATGCATTTCATTGTACCTTGCTCAAGTTCACCTCCTGGATTACCCTCTCATGTTCCATTCCTCCTTCCCCATATCATACATATTTTAAGAGAAATTTGGCAAGTATACTGTGATACAGAAAATTTTAAGAGAAATATACAGAAATATATACTGTCCTAAACACAGTCATGTTATTTAAAGATTTTATATAACTATCTTATATAGAAAGAATGGAGTATAAAATAGTATCTCACCTAGTTTTGGAAATGTATGTTTCTTTTATAATTTGGCATGTAGAATAAAAAATAAAAATGAAAAAGCAAAAGTCTAAACAAAGACCTGCTCAAAGACATTTTGTATAATTTCTGGTAAATAATTTCTCAAAGATCAC
>VMDO01013626.1:6450-57576 GCA_007922755.1 Pedetes capensis | reverse complement strand
TCTTCTGTAAGCCACCTTTCCTTAATATGGTTAATCAACTCTGGCTTTAACAAACACTTCTGGATAGAGAGAAATGTTTGGGTACTAATTTCAAGACTTCTATTAAAACTACTGATACTTGGGAGGAGTCCTAAGCAAGAAATTCAGACTTCACAGTTTATTCTTCAGAGCCAGGGTGGAATAACAAAGAAAAGCACCACTTATAATTGATTTGAATTTACTAGTAATTATTCTATTAACTGTTAAGTAACAACTCTCCCTGTGTTGAAAGGTAGTATATAAACTTTCATTAGGTGTTTCTTTAATGACAGCTTGAAATATGTCACATTTATGGAAACCAAGAGTATATATTTCACGTTTTTGGAGCAACATAAAAATGACCTTTGGAACTGGTTATGAACTTACTTAAAATTTAGATAATAGAAAACTTTTTAAAGCTGGAAGATGCCTTCAAGGTCATCAGGCAAAAGTTCTTTATTTTCCAAATGTAGAATGTGAGGTCTACAGAGTGTTTGGCTGAGGTGAAATATGTAGTAATTGACCCAGAGAAAAGCTCAGTCCTCTAACTCACTGTGCTTCTCCTTGTGTTTTGTCGGATTCAAAAATAGTAGAGAGAGATACTTCTTTCAAACTTTTCATAGGAATAAGGAAAAATCTGAAATTTAGAAGTACCCAATCCACAGTTTTTCAAAGTAAGCAAAATTCAACTGAGATTGTTTCAAAAGTCAAGAGTGATATTGGCATGCTTTACCACCCCTTCCTGAACCTACCTGGAGACTGGGCCCCTTTCTCTCCTACATCCCATGAGAATCCATGTTAAGGATGAAAGCTACTCCAAAGCAATCATTCCATGTAGCCTTTACCTTGCAGACACTGCAGTTTGAAAAGGTCCTCCATTTCAGTCAACCACATGCCAAACAGTTAATGGATGGTCCAATACCATCAAAATATAAAAATCCTATTAACTGAATTAAGAAATGTGAAAATCATTGAGTTTTCAAGATGATGATCTGAGAAATCCTTCTCTAAGACTGTGAATCACTGATGAAGCAGATGACAGTTTCCTAACCTCAGCTCAGAAAGAAGAATTTTCTTGGCCCTTTGTTCTAGGTTCTGAGACACAGGTTTAACCATTCCCACCCTGACAGGATTTGCCAAGAGTACTCTGACTTATGACTCCCATCTCCTTTTCCTGGTTCTAGTTCCTGTTCCTCATTCCACCTTATATTTAGTCCTCTCTTTATTTTGTCCTGGAAATTTCCAATCTGTTGTTCTTTTCCAATGGTGTGCTTTTCCATGAATGAGGGAATCTGGTCTGCCTTACAAGTAAAAATAAGTGAGAGGGTAAGTTTACTTAGAATATGGATCTACATCCTGAATATGAAAATACCTTGGAAACATAAACAATGTAGGAAATTTTGTCTTTTGCTCTCAGATCCAAAGTCAAATGTCAATACTATCTTTATTTTCTCTGTTACATTTAGGGGGAGACACTGCTTTCCTTTCCAACACTTCTGTAACTGTCATTCCCTTCTACTTCCTCCAGAGCCCTTGCTTCATTGGCTGTTCCCTCTCTACATTGTACCTATGCCTTCTCCCTCTTTCTAAGTTGTCCTTTAGAAAATAAACATACTCAGTTTTCTCCCATCTTAAAATTACCTATCTGTATTTCTTTCTATGTATCCCTATACATTTTTTGGTCCAGTGGCTCCACACATTGAAATCTGCCTCCTATCACTAAAATTTAGGCAGAAATGTTACAGATTTCCTGGATACCCTAGGTGCTACACCCAAAGAGTATATCTATATGTTTTCTTTCTGGACTTTTCTGTGAAGTGACAACAAATCATTGTTTTCTTATGAGAAAATAAAGAAACATGTTCATTGGAGAATCAGTCTTGGCTTGATACTTTAGCAACCTACCTGGAGTATGTTTTTGAACCTCTCAAATTGCCTGTTCTACAGAATCATCATCATAATAATACTAACTTTGTAGGGCTGTTTTGAAGATTAAATTTATAGGATGTGTGCAAATTAGCAGGTCCCAAGCAAGCACCCAGAAAAGATTTGTTATTAATATTTGTCTTACTTGATTTTGTCACCTGAGTTCTGAGAGCATCTCAAGAACAAGTTTGATGCATTAGACACTAATGACAGAAGATCAGACGAGTTGCAGCATGACATCCAAGACATCATTCATGAGGAAAGCAAAAGGTTATTTAAAAGACTAAAAAAAGAAAAGACCAAATTACATTGTCAAAAGAGACTCTCAAACTTGCCCTTAAATATCAAGCAACTAAAGTAAAAGGAATATAGGGTGAAATTAAGGCACCAAACAGAATATTTCAAAGGGCAATTTGAGAAGACAAAATCAAATATTATAATGACATGTGCAAAGAGCTGGAGATAGAAAACAAAAAAAAAGAGAACAACACACTCTGTTTTTTGCAAGCTTAAGGAATTGAAAAAATTCAAGCCTTGAGTGGCAATAGTGAAGCATTCTATAGGGAAAATATTAAATGATGGAGAAAATATTTTTAAAAGATGGAAGGAGTACACAGGGTCAGTATACCAAAAAGAATTGGTGGATGACCAATGTTTTCAAGAGGTTGCATATAATCAGGAACAAATGGTACTGAAGGACCAAGTGGAAGCAGCCTTGAAGGGGTTGCCAAAAACATAAGTCTCCAGGAATTGATGGAATACCAATAGGGATGTTTCAACAAACTCATGAAACACTGGAGGTACTAACTTATTTATGCCCAGAAGTTTGGAAAACAGCTACCTGGCAAACTGACTGGAAGAAATCCATGTTTGTGCCAATTCTCAAGAAGGGTATGCAATTGAATGTGTCAGTTATTGAATGGTATTAATACCACATGCAAGCGAAAATTTGCTAAGATCATACAAAAGTAACTGTAAAAGTATATTGTAACTGTAAAAGAGAGGGAACTTTTGGAAAATCAAGCAAGATTCAGAAGAGGGTGTGGAACCAGGAACATCATTGCTGAATGACAGATAGATATTAGCCCAAAGCACAGAATATTAGAAAGATGTTTATCTATGTTTTATTGACTATGCAAAGGCATTTGATTGTGTAGATTATAAAAAAATAACACTGAGAAGAATGGGGATATCAGAGCACTTCATTATACTCAAGAGGAGGCAGTCATTTGAACAGAACAAGGAAGCATGGCTGGTTTAAACTCAAGAGAGGTACATGCCAGGGCGATATCCTTTCACTGTACATCTTCAATCTCCATGCTGAGAAAATAATCCAAGAGGCTGGACTTTGGGAGGAGAACATGGCATCTGAGGAATGCTTATTAACAACCTGTACTATGCAGATGACACAACTCTCCTTGCTGAATATGAAGAGGATTTGAAACATTTACTGATGAATATCAAAGAATATAGTCTGCAGTATGGATTGCACCTCAACATCAACAAAACAAAAATCCATACAACTGGCCAATGCACAATTTCATGATAAATGGAGAAAAGATTGAGGTTGTCCAAGGTGTTGCTTTACTTGGTTCTACAATGAACACCCATGAAAGCAGCAGTCAAGAGGTAAAAAAAAAAAAAAAAAAAAAAAACCTCATTGCTTTGAGAAAAGCTGCAGCAAAAAGCCCTCTTTAAAGTGTTGAAAAGTAAAGAAGTCACACTAAAGATGAAGGTACACCTGAATCCTGCCATGGTACAATCAGTTGCAACATATGGTTGTGAAAGCTGGACGTTGAATAAGGGAGACAAGAGAATTGATGCTTTTGAATTATGGTGCTGTCAATGAATATTGAGTATACCATGGACTGCCAAAAGAACAAACAGATCTGCATCAGAAGAAGTGCAACCAGAATGCTCCTTGAAAGCAAGGATGGCTAGACTGTGTCCTACATATTTTGGACATGTTGTCAGGAGCGACCAACCCCTAGAGAAAGACATAATGTTTGGGAAAGTGGTAGGTCAACCAAAAATAGGAAGACCCTCAACTAAATGGATTGACACAGTGGCTGCAATGATGGGCTTAAACATGAAAAAGATTGTGTTCCTGGCACAGACTCTGGTAGTGTTTCATTCTATTGTATTTAGGGTTGTTATGGTTTGGACCCTACTCAAAGACACCTAACAACAACATTAATATTTGTGTTATTTGTTTTTGTTGTATTATCTTGCTAACTATACCTCTGTCTTCTTATTCTCAGACTTTTCTTTCTTATGTCCCCTTAACATGTTTATTGTGGTTGTTTCTTACAGGGTTCCATATATCCTTTTATACTCTTCTTATTCACATACTCTCTTTAGGGGGTCTCATGCGTGGCCATTTGTTCTATTACTTCATATCAGGCTGTAAATTCTACATCTTTTCTCTTTAGCCCAGGCTTCTTTCTGTTTATTGCTCTCATGCTTTTCACTTTTTTTCTCTTCAATTTATAGGAGTCTATGGTAGACGCCAATATTCTTCTCATATTTCCCTTCCAGCTGCTAAGGGGACTGCAGAAAAAAAATGATCTTCCACTGTCAGCCTCTTTAAGATACTGCTTGAAAAGAGGAATCTACCTAAGTCATTGTCCATTCATGGGGGAAATCCATACCTGGTAAATGAGCAGTGTGGCAGGATTAAGGTTCAGCCTGACAGCTCTAACTAGGGATTAAGTCTCAGGGGTGAGTCCAGCTCCACAGCTCACTGCGAGGTCAGTTGAGGCTTTCATTGTGTTTGCAACACAATTTGACTTTTCTCCATATTCAAACCTCTTCCTTCCCTTCATTTTTCTCAGGAATTGATGCCAAAGGAAACATAACACACTCATAGTCAGTTTCCCAAGGAACCCAACTGTTAATTAATATCTTATTCTAATTTATTATATGTATTTCCTCTTCTAACACAGTTATGCCTTAATTCAGCCCTTCAATATTCTCATCTGAGTCATTTCAGTAATGTCTTACTTAGTCTCCTTGCTTCTGGCCTTAGACCTTTCTGACCTATAATACATTGAGAAATCATAATAACCTCACACCCATATCTCAGTATGTTACTTCCTTATTTAAAAATTTCAAGGAATTCTCCACTACCTCAAGATTAAATACACAAAAAATAACACTTGAATTTGGTCTCTGCCCAATGTTAAAACTTCGCTTAAGACCATGTCTTCATTGCATATCCTCACAGAGCTTACACTTTAGTGAGCATGGTAAATATTAAAGAAATGATTGCCAAAATATGTCATTAAAATTTAGATATATCTATGGATGCAAAAAATAACATATAAACACTTTATAAACAGAAGTAACCTCAAATTCAATTATAGGATGAGGGAAATTTGGATAATTAGCCAAATAATCAGCAAAGAGTAGGACAAAGAGCACCACAGGCAGGAAACCCTATTGGGGTGAAGCATGAGCTTGGATCTAATGCTCAAGGAAGACCTTGAGCAAGAAGAGAGTGAGAATTTAAATGAGGCTCTCAATGTAGGCAAGAAATAGATATGCAAGGTTATATGAGGCATTGAAAAATATAGATCCATGCAAAGCCAGTTAAAGATTTTAAGCATGGGACCACACTATCGAATCTGAAGTCCACATGAAAATCACAACAATCACAAAATCATTAGTTATGAAAACAATATGATAATTTTTGGAAAATGGAAAGGCACTAAACTGAACATGAAGAAACCAGTTGGAAGGTTACTGTAATAGTATACAAATGAAAGACCATAGAAGCTGGGTTAGAGTAGCGGCAATATGGAGGGGTAGATGGATCCACATTATGTACAGGAGATACATATGCTGAAGGTTAGTAAGAAACTTGTTGTTGTTAGATGTGGTCAAGTCAGGTCCAACTCACAGAGAGCCTCTTAGGGTTTTCAATGGTTGACTTTTTTTTTTTCAGGATGCCTTCAGAAGTGGATTGCCAAAAGCTTCTCCCATATTTGCAGTGCTGGGGATTGAACCTGGGTCCTCAGAGAGTGCAGAACAGTACTTTACCAACTGAGATAAACTCCAGCCCAGTGATAGACTGGAGATTTTAAAAAAGGTGTCAGAGATGACTGTCCCTTCATGGACACAAGCACAATTGAACTCAAGGGTGCATTTATTGAAGGGTGAGACACTGAAGGCTGAGTGACCTTTTAGAAAAAGACTAAGAGTTTAGTTTTCAGACATGAAGTCTGAGTTGTCTGGCGGCCACTCTAGTGAAAAATATAGGAGATCAATGTATGTGTTGGAGCTCATGAGTATAGTCTGGCTCATAAGGACTGTACGTTAAGAGTCTGTCCTGTCCACAAATTATTTATTATTAGACCACAATCAGCGAGAGGAATCTGACAACCTGGATAGCTGACTTACGCTATCATTTTATTTTGTCCTCCTCAGACCTGGACTGAGCTCCTAGATAATCTAATTTAAATTGAAGATCTTTTGATGTCTTTCAGCAAAAAATGGGTCAGTTTTACTTGCTGCAACATCAGCTTCAAGTGAGTAGGAGTGGAAGTTTAACTTCATGTGGGAAAAAGAGAACACTTAAAACACTCTTATCTGACCTTACTTCTCTCCCTTTTCAGAAATTCAAGTCTCTTAATTTATCAGACATCTATTTTGAAGCATATGATCTGCCTTCTTCAGTGGACAGTTCAAGTTTTAACAATATAAAGGAGTCCAAAAAGTTTTAGCTACATATCTACTAGATTGATTTTAAGCTATAGGTAAGTAAATGCACACAGAACGCACAAACCCATGCCCCCATACCCATGCATAACTCTACTATTTTTTCATTATTAACTTTCATACATGCTATTCTACCAAATAGTAGTTTCTCAATTCCCCTCAACCATGACAACATATACACACTGGTTATTTAATAATTGGTCCTTTTCTTCTAGAATTTGATTCAAATTAGGCACAAGTGAAACTTGTTCCCGATTTCTTAGAACATATAACAATTTCAATACCACCCCTATCCTTAACATTGTTTTAGTCTTTCTTAGTACTATCCATTTTTATCTATAGCATTTTTCACAAGTTCTAAATGAGCATACTTTTCTATTCATACTTATTTAAGTTGTTTCTCATCTGGAGTATTGATTCTACAACATTAAAAACTTTGTCTACTGTGCTTACCATTAAATTCCCAGCATAAAATGTAGATTCCCTGATTATGGTAGGTTCCCAAGAGATACTGTTTGAATGAATAATGAATTAATGAATCAATACAATGTCTTACTTAGGTCCTCTCCTAATTTAATGTTTGCTATGCTGGGATTTAGCTCAGTTGGTAGAGCACTGCCCTGCAGTCTCTGAAGACCCGAGTTCCATTCCCAGCACCGCAAAAATGGGAGGAGCACCTGGCAATCCACTCCCAAGGAAATCCCGAAAGTCAGCCATTGAAAACCCTATGAGGGTCGCTATGAGTTGGATACCGACTGGAGGGCACCTAACAACAACAACAACAGCAACATTTAATTATACCTAGCTCACTTGGTAGAGTGCTGCTCTGGGCTCTCTGAGGACCTCTGTTCAATTCCCAGCACCTTAAAAACCAGGAGCAGGACATGGCAGTCCATTCCCAAAACAATCCTTAAAAAATCACCCATTGAAAACCCTATGAGGGTCACTATGCATTGGACCTGACTTGCTTGTGCCTAATAAAAAAAAAAAAGAAATTATAAATTTGTCATTTCAGTACTTTTCTACAAAGTTAAAGATTTTAGTGACATAATCAGTTATTGCCTCATTTTTTAAAAAACACAAATTTCTATCCTAGGAATGCATCTGAGTGTAATCTAAAAATCATCTAAATTAAGTTTAATACCACTAGGTAGTTCATCAAATTTTCCTATTATTTTGCACTTAATAACTCAAATTTCAACTATTTCAAGCCTACTTACATATTCATATTGCAAATGGACTTTCCTGTGAAATCAATTAGGGAATCCCAGAGTCTAACTCTATAATTGTTGTTGTTGTTAGGTGCCCTCGAGTCCGTGTCGGACTCATAGCGGCCCTACATACAACAGGGAATCAATATAGTCAGTGTTTCTCTGGTATTCATTGAGTTTTCAATGGCAGATTGATTTTTGGGAGTGGGTTGCCAGGTCCTTTTCCCAAACCGCAAAACTTTATGTGTTATACAATTCTTTGAGTTTATTTTCCTTCTTTCCTTGTCCTTCTCTCTTTTTTCCCCCATCTAATATGATTGGGATGGGGCTAGGATTTAGCTCAGTTGGTAGAGCACTGCTGTGCAATCTCTGAGGTCCTGAGTTTCATTCCCAGCCCCACAAAAACGGGAGAAGGATGTGGCAACCTACTCCTTAGGCAATCCCAAAACAATCAGCCACTGAAAACCCTATGAGGGTTGCTATGAGTCGGACACGCCTTGAGGGCGCCTAACAACAACAACAACAACATGATTGGAGAAATAAAGTTAAGAGATTGGTAAAAATGAAGAAAGTAACTTGTGATTCATGGAAAGCAAATGAGGATTTCAGGACAGGGTAAAACAAGAGTAAGAAGTGTAAGGTAAAATGACATAACTTTTGTCCCTGAAATATGTGTTACATTTGTTAAACTTTAACTATGAATTTGTTTCTAAGAGGTTTTTTCCAGCAATGCAGTGTTCATGTAAAACAGAAACAAAAATTAGCAAAATCCAAACATTTTTTTAGTTTTTTAATTTATTTGTTTTTAGGAGCTGCAAAACTTGCCTTAACTTCTGCCACTAGAAAGAAAGCTCTTTCATTGTGAGATACAATTAGCAACTTTCTCACTGCAAATATAGTAGGCATGATTTGTCCAGGTGTTTCTTACTTCACAGGAGTCTAAAAAATGTGTTCCTGGGCTTGAGGTCTTAACCTTATGATCATTGAATCTCAGCACAGACTGCATATTAGACTAATTTATAGGGATTTTGAAAAATTACTAGTGTTATCTCTCCCCTCCAACACACACACTAAGACCCATCAAACAGAATCCTGCTGGTGGGGTTTTGTCATCAACATTTTTGCTTTGGTTGTTTTGCTACAATTGCCTCAGTATTTGAAAAGCACTCCCTGTGATGATAACATGCAAACTGTAATCAGAAACACTGTTTAGAGTTTCTACTCCATAGTTCTGTTTTGGTTTTTAATTAGAATAATTAAATAACAGGGGAAAAGATTAATCCTACAAATTCACATATCAAACTAAATCAAAATATCTCAAGATGGGAGCAGGCATCAGCATTTCTTCTCTCTTGCGGTACGGGGACTCGAACCAAGGGCCTTACACTTGTATGCTTTGCAAGTGCTGGACCACTGAACTGCACCCTCACCCCATTTTTTTCTAACTTTTTTTGAGACAGAGTCTGGCTAAATTACACAGACCTTCTCTGGTCTTAACTTGTGATCCTCCTGCCTCTGCCTCCTCAGACACTGGGATTACAGGAGTGCACCACCACGCCCAGCTGGCATCAGCATTTCTTAAAGGGCGTAAATGATTCTAGTACAACTGAGGTTGAAAACCACTGACATCTATGAATGGATGGATTGTATCCTTAAGGCAACCTCATATTAGTATTATTTCCCTGAGTAATGCTTTTAAATCTTAAGAGTGAATTTAAGGTTATATTCCCTGAGAAGAACCTGTAGTGTAGATACTTTACCTCTCTCATTAAATTTAGCCTTATGGGATGAGTAGGTGGTGAAAACATTTGACATAAATATGATGAATTCATTGCTTTTATCTTGCTGCAATTAAGCAAAGCTATTTTTAGAA
Source organism: Pedetes capensis (assembly GCA_007922755.1). Classification (NCBI taxonomy): domain Eukaryota; kingdom Metazoa; phylum Chordata; class Mammalia; order Rodentia; family Pedetidae; genus Pedetes; species Pedetes capensis. The sequence continues at coordinate 47,829 of VMDO01013626.1, read as the reverse complement.
AGCAAGAGGACGGAATGATATTTATCAATTAAGTTATTTAAAAAATCTATGATATAACTGCTTTAATTATGTTCAGACATAAAACATGGTATAAACTTTTGTGTTTATGGTTCTTCCAAAAACTATAAGACTAATATAATTAACAAATTAATTATAAACCAAAGTGCACAATTGATAAAATCTAAACTATCAATTTTGATATCATGGATAATCTTGAATGTTTATATTAAATTCTGGATGTTAGATTTACCTAGAAGAATCATGTACTTTCATAATTTGTCTTTCACTAGTCTTTTATTTTTCAGTATCTGAGAGTTGATCCCAGGGCCTTGCATAAAATTTGCAAGTGCTCTAGCACTAAGCTTGATACAGGGTCTCTGTAAGTTCTGCAGCTGCCTCTGGAGTCAAACTTGTGATTCTCTTCCCTCCACCTTCTGAGTCACTGGAATTACAGGCATGAGCCACCGGGTCCGGCTGTACTTGTCACTTTTTGTTTATTATATTTCACGTGTGCTGCACCATTTTTTAAAGCATCCATTTATCCCTTATTTTTCTCCTTTTTAACAATGAGATTGTTCTAAATCTAATCCTGGGGCTGGGATTTAGCTCAGTTGGTAGAGTGCTGCTCTGCAGTCTCTGAGGTCCCAAGTTCGATTCCCAACACCACAAAATGGGAGTAGGACGTGGTAACCCACTCCCAAGGCAATCCCAAAACAGCTGTTGAAAACCCTATGAGGGTTATTATGAGTCGGACTCGACTCGACAGCACCTAACAACAACAACAAACCTGATCCAAGATTCTGATGAGCCGAAGCATTTGAAACCATGCCCTAAGCAAAATACTGGCAAATTTTAAAATACTGTTCTTTATTGCATATTTGCTTGCAGCTGTAGCCCTGTGGCATCCAATCCCAGTCAGATCTCGGAAGCTAAGCAAGGTCGGGCCTGGTTAGTTCCTGGATGGGAGACCGCCTGGGAACACCAGAAGCTGTAGGCTTGGGAGAGGGACCTGGCAACCCCCTCCCAAAAATCAATCTGCCATTGAAAACCCTATGAACAACAGAGAAGCACTGACAATAGTGTTTCCCCTGTTGTACAGAGGGTTGCTATGAGTCTGATGCCGACTCGATGGCACCTAACGACAACAAAAATTCATATTTGCATCTATACTTACTTCCAATAAGCTATACAAAGGTCTGATTGACTCCATACACTCATTCCAAATATAGAAATAAATTCACCAATTCTTTCTTTCATTTTGAATTACCTGGTTCCATATATAGTAAGGACTTGATATTCCATTCTTGGCTCTGTGACAGTGAACTCCCCACATAGTGTGCCATGGCCTCATTTGATGTTTCCTTTACATCACCTAAGAAAACAGAAACGAATTTTAACCTATGTAAATATTCATATCTCACTGTAAAAATTATGTATGTATAAATAACAAAAATAACCAGAAACCACCCTATGTAGACCAAATATTCTTATTTTAAAGTTTGAAAAAGTCAATCTGAAAGAACTCAGAGATGCACCAAGCACATAAAATGGCCAGTGTTTTCACTTTGGGTAATCTCCTGGGTCAGTGTGAATGTTGACATAGTTACCAATCTAAGATATGAAATCCTATGGCAGTAGGCAAGTAGAGTTATCCTACACCTAGTCCAAACTAACTAAAAACCCTGACTGAGCAGATGTGTCTCTTCAAATATTTTGGTGACTCCTAGGTTCCTGTAGTTATCAGTTTGAAGGATACCAAAGTACCCATCTAATCCTCTGTTTCCTCTTTATATACATGGATTAAATAAGCTAGTTAATGTAAATTGTTTAACAATATACATACAGTGGGCTAGGATTTAGCTCAGTTGGTAGAGTGCTGCACTGCAGTCTCTGAGGTCCTGAGTTCAATTCCCAGCACTGCAAAGGAGAAGGGCCTGGCAATCCACTCCCAAGGCAATCCCGAAACAACCAGCCATTGAAAACCCTATGAGGGTGGCTATGAGTCAGATACCGACTCGATGGCACCTAATAACAACAACATACATACAGTAAATCAGTTTTCCATATATTAATTCAAAACATCCATTTAATAATTATGTTCTAGACATTCCTTTGAGGTATTCTAAACAGAAAGTACAATTATGTTTTTTATAGATTACAGTTTTTAGAATAGTTTTAGAGTTACAGAAAATTTAAGAAGACAGTACAGAAAGTTTTCACGTAACCTACATCCAGTTTTTCCTATTATTAATATTACTTGATGGTACAGGGTGTTTGGCACAATTTATAATACAGTATTGATACATTATTAAATAAAATTCAGAATTTATTCCTTTTTCCTTAGATAGTGGTAGGTGTCCTTTCCTTTTTCTGTTCTAGATCCCATACAGGATGTCACATTACCTCTGTTGTGTCTTCTTAGGCTCCTCTTGCCTGTGACAGTTTCTCGCACTTTTCTTATTGTTGATGACGTTGAAAGTTGAGTTGTAACAGAACAGTTATTTTGTAGGATGTCCTTTTATTGGAATTGGTCTCATGTTTTTCATGTAATTAGACCAGGGGTTGAAGAGCACAGAACCTTGGGGGAAGACAATCACAGAAGTAAAGTATCATTTCTATCATATCAGATCAAGAGCACATACTATCAACATGACTTATGACTGTTGATGTTGAGCTTGTTCGTCTGACTAGAGGGGGCCCATCAGATTTCTGTACTATAAAGACAGTCAGCCAAACTTTCCATATGATTCTCTTTAGAAAGAACCTACTATATACAGCACACATTTAGAGAATTTATATAATTTTTGGGCTGGGATTTAGCTCGGTTGGCAGAGCGCTGTGCTGCAGTCTCTGAGGTCCCAAGTTCAATTCCCAGCACCGCAAAAATGGGAGAAAGACCTGGCAATCCACTCCCAAGGCAATCCTGAAACAGTCAGCCATTGAAAACCCTATGAGGGTCACTATGAGCTAGATACTGACTCGATGGCACCTAACAACAACAACAACAACATATAATTCTTAAGAATTCTTATGCTTAGATTTGCCTTGCTTCCCTATTTATTAATTTACATCAGAATGTATTCATGGTACTTATGTTATTCTCTGAGTTATAATCTAAAACTTTGTTATTTCTTTCATTATTCAAATTGTTCCAGTTTTGGCCTTTGGAAGTTCTTTCATTTGTCTTCTGTACCCCTTTAACATAACATTTCCCTACTTTCTGGGACCCTAAAATGCTCCATGTTCATTTTACATATCTGCTGTCCCTATCATAAAAGTCATTCATCTCTCTAAGCAGCCTGGGCTACTTTTATTGGTATCAGAAATGAAGATCTGGGATCTGGAGGTGCTTCTTGCTACTGTGGACTCATTTCTTTTAATTCTCTCAGCTCATATAGCAAAGAAATACTTGTATATATGCTAATTTGTATATATACATATGTGCAAACACTCACATCTTTACTCCTCAATTCTTGCAATTATTTATTGGCTGTGTAAGCTCAACGAGGATAGATACATTTTATCGTATCATGTACTGTATTCCTTTGGTGTTTGTTGTTAGATACCATTAAGTCGGGTCCAACTCTTAGCGACCCTACGTACAACACCAACTATTTGACATTGCTTTTCTGCTGTTTCTTGTGTTGTTAATGGTTAATTGTTTCGAGAGTGGGCTGCCAGTTCCTCCTCCCTAGTCTGTCTTAGTCTGGAAGCTCAGCTGAAACCTGTTCACCATGGGTGGCTCTGATGGTATCTGAGATATCAGTGGCGTAGCTTTCAGCCTCATCCTACGCAGCAAGTTGATTACCAGCGTGCGCTACCATGACCGGGCTGGGATTTAGCTCAGTTGGTAGAGCGCTGTGCAGTCTCTGAGGTCCCGAGTTCAATTCCCAGCACCACAAAAATGGGAGAAGGACCTGGCCATCCACTCCCAAGGCAATCCGGAAACAATCAGCCATTGAAAACCCCATAAGGGTCGCTATGAGTCGGATACCGACTCTACGGCACCTAACAACAACAACAAGCTTTCAGCATCACAGCAACATGCATGTCCCCATAGCACAACAGAGTGACAGGTACATGGGGGACTGTATTGCTAGCAGCAGGTAAAGATCTAACATAACCAAGCTCCTCTAAATTACTATTTTCAGCTGGGCAAGGTGGTGAATGCCTGTAATCCCAGCGATTTAAGGAGCAGAGGCAGGAGGGTCACAATATTAAGGCCAGAGGCAACATGTGACTTAGTAAGACCTTGACTCAAAATTTAAAAATTTTTAAAAATGGGCTGAGGGATACAGCCCATTAGTGGAACACTTGCAAAGTATGTGCAATTCCCTAGTTTCAACCTTCAAGCACTGCAAACAAACAAAACAATTACTTTTTGCATGTGTCAGGTACTACAACCTCTGTATGTCCCATGTTTTTTCAGCTCAAAAAACTTGAAGGCATCCTTTACTCACCTTTTTATCTCAGATTCAACATGCAATCCATCAAAAAGTCTTAGCTAAGTGCTGTGGCACATACCTGTAATCCCAAGAACTAGAGAGACTGAGGCAGGACAATTGCAACTTTGAGGTCAGAAGCAGCCTATACAACATGTCAAGATCTTGTGTCAAAATGAAAAATGAAAAAGGGGCTAGGTGGTGCAGCTCGTTGGTAGAGCACTTGCCTAGCCTGTGTGAGGCACTGGGTTCAACCTGAGTACTGCCTGTTCATTCTACACAGATCACATCTTCCTCCTGCTGTTTCTTGTGTTTTTTAGAATTAAGTCCAGCAGGCTGCACTATTTGGTTGTTGGTTATATATTTGATTTATCTTTCACTGCTCAAATCTTATCTATCCAAAGGAGGCCTCTGTCACTCATGAATGCCCAGCCTAAACTTGGGCTTCATCATTACTTGTACCTTTATCCTCATTGTGTGTTTGGTTTTGATCATGCATCAATATCAGACATTATATAATGAATCTATGTGTTGAATTTATTGGCTTTCTGCCCACTCTAGGTAGACTCAAGGAGAACAATGGCATATGGTGTTTTATGTATTAATATGGCCCCAATGTGTAGGCCAGTGCCAGGAAGATAGTATGAGATTGCAAAATATCTTTGAAGTCATTTAATTTATTGAAAGCATATTTGGATTTTCTCTGAAACTTCAGTTCTGCATCAAGGGTCTACATAATTTCATTTATGGGGGATCTATTCACATTCTTTATCTGCTTTTGTAAATCAGCTACAGTTCTTTGTAGTTTATTTTTTACATAAGTAGTATAGTGTCTAGCTAATAGAATTTTATTTAATTTTTTCATTTTCCTGTTATTCCACATTTTAAATATGCTTGGCTTCTTTTTTCCCCCCAGTTGTTGTTGTTGATAGGTGCCAGCCAGTCAGGTTGCTTCATAGTGAACCTATGTACAAGACTATGCCCAACACTATTGTCAGTGCTTCTCTGCTGTTCATAGAATTTTCAATGCCTGACTGTTTGGGGAGTTAGCCGCAGGGTCCTTCTCTCAAGCTACAGCACCCTGTATTCCAAGGACTAGCCACTCTGACACTGCTTAGCTTACAAGATCAGATCAGATTAAATGCCAGGATGGGTCTCCCCAAGAGGAACTTTAAAATTGTTTTGTTACATTAACAACAGAAAAAAACAAACTGGCTTCTTATAGGAAATATAAAAGTGATATGATTATGCTGAAAATGATTCAATAGTTTTATAACATTAAAGATTCATATCAGTTTCTTCATTTATATCCCTTAGTACAGCAGTCCCAAATGCCCCAGCCCACAGACTGGAACCTAATTTGTTAGGAACTGGGCCACACAGAAGAAGGTGAGTGGCTGAGGAGTGAGTCAAGTTTCATTTGTATTTATACTATGAAAACAATGTGCTTGAATCATTTTGAATCCATCTCCCCTTCATTCCCTACAAGCCCTGGACCCCCCAGTGCCCAATACTACCACTCCCACCATCGCCTGCTCTGTGAAAAAATTATGTCCCATGAAAGCAGTCCCTGGTGCCACAAAGGTTCGTGATCACTGCCTTAGAACTGTAAGTCAAGTTGGAAATAATTAATTTTATTCTTAGGTGTTTTATAATTTTGGTGACAATCTGAATGAACTCATACATTTACTATAATTTTATACTATAAGATACAATCATTACTAGTTACTTTTTGCAGTACTAGGGGTTGAACTCAGAGTCACACACATGCTAATCAAGTTCTCTACCTTGGAGCTATACCCATGACATTTTTGTGTGAGGTCTTACTAAGTTGCTCAGGCTACCTTTGACCTTAAACCTGTGATCTTCCTGCCTCAGTCTCCTGAGTTGCTAGGATTACAAGTATGTGCCACAATGCCTGGCAAATATTAATTTCTATGCATTTATTTTGCCATTAGTCAACTTCTTGCATTACCTGCTCAGTTTCAATAGTTATCTAGATTTTAGAGCTGAGAAAATGAGGCAAGTAAAGACAGATAACTGTGTCAGGGCCCGAATTCAGGATCACATATATTTTAGTTCAAATTCTATGCCTTAAGGACACTTTTTTTCCATTATATTAACCCCAGTCTTTAAGAATTGTGTAATTTCATGATTTGTATACGCCTGCTCAAAATCTATTATAATATAAAGCAATGATTCTCATTTGGGAGCAAGTGTCCTACTGTGAATTGTTGACAGTGTGTGGAGACATGTTTGGCTGTCACACGAAGGGAATTCCTCTAGCATCCTATAGGTAGAGCCTACCAATGCTGCTGAATAGCCTGCACTGCACAGAGCAGAGCCCACCCCAAAGAACTATGGTTCTGAATTTAGCACTTATATATGCTACACAGATAGATACTATAATAATCACCTTTGCATGTGATCCTTGCATTACTTATTGTCATCATGTCTCAGGAAAGCCCTGTGTGGTTGGTATAATCTTCATCTCTATCTTTCAGAAGAGGATATTGAGGATGGGAAACTAAGGCATAATGTCATCTAGATAATAAGCAAAAGCAATACCCAGCCCTGGCAGCTTTGTATCAGAGCTGAATTCTTAATGTCGTGTGTTACCTGAAGTTTGTTTCATTTAATTAAATTCAAGTGAAGGTCTCCTTTACTCTTAAAAATCTATGGATTTATTTCATAAGAACAAAGTAAAAGTCAATAACAGTTAGCACTTATTTATTAATTGGCTAGAGATATAAAATTGTCTGTCTCCTGGGTCAGTGTCTTCCATAGTTAATTTGAAAGTTACTGTTTCACTGTGAAAGAAGAGAATACAAAACTAAAGTTTTCTATTATCTGAATATGGGGCTTTCTCCTGAACTTTCTCATGGGGATCATAAACACTGATCATGGAGACATTTGAAGTTTTTTATAAGACTACCCAACAGTATAATAAGGTAATGAATATTTTGTATTGTTTTGTGGTTAAGAAAATAAAGACACATATCTTTCACTAGTAAAAAATACAGAAGAGGACATGATTCATCAAGACCCTTTATTATCATTGACATCACGGGACAAAGACATTTTAATAAGAGGACAGATAATTGTACTGTAGTCTGAGGAACAAAGGCTTTACACAGATTATCTAACCTTATAACATTCCCCAGAGAGAGCAAAACAGCAGGTGCTACATCTGTCCTTGGTTGTGGGAAAATTGAGAATATGGAGCAGGTCAGTGTCTTGCCCAAGGGCATTTTGTAAATTAGTAACCAGAAAAATGTTTTCATTGTTTCGGCTTTGGAGTACTTTTTATTTGATCATTTTATATTTTTGATTGACACATAATATTTGTACATTAGGTATGATGTGCATTGTGGTATTTTGATTCCAGTACATATTGTGTAATGATTCACTCAGGAAAATTAGCATATCTATCTTATCTTCTTAAACTTCTACCATTTCTTTATGGTACATACATTCAAAATCTTCTAACCAGTTTGAGATATATAATTCACTATTGTTGATTACATTCACTCTGCTGTGCATTAGAACACTAAAATTTATTTCTTCCATCTAACTATAACATTATAGCTATAAACCAACCTCTCTTCCTCCTCTTCCTCTCTCTTGTCTCTGGTAACCAATATTCTACTCTTCATTTCACCTTTTATTGATTCTGTATATGAGTGATATCATGTGATATTTTCTTTTTCTCTGTCTAGCTTATTTCACTTAAGATAATCTCTTCCAGGTCCATGTCTGTTGTTGCAAATGACAGCATTTTGTATTTTACTATGGCTAAATGTCTACATCTATACCAGACATTGGTGTCTGATCTTGTCAGATCTCAGAAGCTAGGCAGGGTTGGGCCTGAGTAGTACTTCAATCAGTGAACACCTGGGAATACCAGGAGCTATAGGCTTGGAAGAAGGATCCAGGATCCAGTAACCCACTCCCAAAACAATGAGCCATTGAAAACCCCAAGAGAAGCGCTGACAGGCATGGTACAGTGTTTTGTTTTGTTGTACATAGGATCACTATGAGTCGGACCTGTCTGGAGGGCACCTAACAACAACATGGTTAAATAGTATCTCTTTGTGTGTGTGTGTGTGTGTGTGTGTGTGTGTGTGTGTGTGTGTGTGTGTGTGTGTGGTGTGTATTGTCAGGAGGCCTGCAGGTGTCTTTTCCAAATGTTGATTTCATTTCATTTGGGTACATGAGGGGTGATGTAAAAATACGGTGAATCTTTAAATTAGAAAAAATTATTACAGTAAAAGACACATTACCGTTAATTCCCTCAAAATACTTCCCCTGGGTTCGAACACATTTATGTTTTTCCCACTTTCTGAAGCAGTTCTGAAAGTCCTCTTTCATGAATGTCTTTTGTTTCATCCTCCATCCTGACAATGCTCCAAGTCACCCATCACAGAACTGATGGGTATTGCACCTAGTTTTCACTGTATCTTTTGATCACACCTGAGATTGCTGGATCATAATGTAGTTATATTTTTCATTTTTGGAGTGACCTCTATACTATTTTCCATAATGCCTGTATTAATTTACATTCCTACCAATGGTGTATAAAAGGTGCACTTTCTACACATCATCACTGGCATTTGTTATTTATTCTCTTGATAAAAGCCATTCTAATACCTCACTGTGGTTTTGATTTGCATTTCCTTTATTGATAGTGATATTGAGAAATTTTTAATGTACCTGTTGGCCTCAACCTCATGATCCTTCAGCCTCAGCTTCCTGAGTGCTGAGATTACAAATATGTTCCACCTTGGCTAAAAACTATTCTCTTTTTATTTTTTATCATATGGGACTTTCAGAATAATCAATAAGATATTACAAATTGTTTGATGTAAAAAGAAGCTATTGATAGAGCTGTGATGATCTGATTTAGATGACTGTATGAATAATGGACAAGGAAGGAAGATAGCTTCATTCTTTCATTTATCCATTATTTTAACATGTTATGTTATTACCTACTATGTGATCACTCTACTCTGCACTGGTCAGAGAACAGTGAACAAGAATGGTAAATTGCTTACTCTCAAAGATTTTGTATTCCTAACAAAAGATATTCATTCCTTAGAAATTAGGCCAAATAAGGACTATGTATCTATGTTTTGGGGATGGGATTTAGCTCACTGGGTAGAACACTGTACTGCAGTCTCTGAGGCCCCAAGTTCAATTCCCAGCACAGCAAAAATGGGAGGAGGGCCTGGCAATCCACTCCCAAGGCAATCCCAAAGCACTCAGCCATTGAAAACCCTATGAGGATCGGTATGAGTCAGATACCAACTCGACGGCACCTAACAACAACACAACATCTATGTTTTATCAACTATGCTAAGGCATTTGACTGTGTGGATCATAACAAATTATGGATAACAGTGCAAAGAATGGGAATATCAGAGTACTTAATTGTACTCATGAGGAGTCTGTTCATGGACCAGGAGGCAGTCCTTTGAACAGAACAAGGAAACACTACCTGGTTTAAAGTCAACAAAGGTGGGCATCAGGGCTGTATTCTTTCACCATACCTCTTCAATGTCTATGCTGAGTAAATAATCCAAGAAGTTGGACTTTATAAAGAAGAACATGGCATCATAATTGGATAAAAACTCATTAACAATCTGCATTATGCACATGACAATTCAGCTCATTGAAAATGAAAAGAATTTGAAACATTTACTGATGAAGATCAAAGAGGACAGCCTTCAGTATGGATTGTATCTCAATATCAACAAAACAAAATCCTTACAACTGAGTCATTATGCAACTTCACGATAAATGAAGAAAGGGTTGAAGTTGTCCAAGATTTTGCTTTACTTGATTCTACAATCAACACTCATGGAAACAGCAGTTAAGAAATCAAAAGATGCATAGCATTGGGAAAAGCTGAGGCAAAAGATCTCTTGAAAGTATTGAAAAGTAAAGATGTCACATTGAAGATGAAGGTGCACATCATATGATTGTGAAATCTGGACATTGAATAAGGGAGACAAGAAAAAAATTGATATTTTTGAATTATGGTGCTGGAGAGGATTATTGAATATACCATAGGCTGCCAAAAAAACCAACAGATCTATCCTAGAAGAAGTGAAACCAGAGTGCTACTTGGAAGCAAGGATGGCTATTCTGTGTCTTATGTATTTTAGACATGTTGTCGGGAGGGTCAAATCCCTGGAGAAGGACATCATGTTTGGGAGAGTGGCAGGTCAACAAAAAAAAAAAAAAAAAAAGGAAAACTCTCCACCAGATGGACTGACACAGTATCTGGAACAATGGGCTTAAACATAAAAAGATCATATGCCTGCACAGAATTGGGGAATGTTTTGTTCTGTTGTACATTGGGTCGCTATGATTTGGACTTGATGTGATGGCACCTGGCAACAATGACTACATACATGTCCTGTCAGTATCATATTGGAACATTGCCTAACAGAGCAAAGGATTAGATTCTTCAGGACATTATGCTATTGCTTTACATTATGTTTTATATAGGTTGGGGATCAATCTTTGTGAAGTTACATGTTAACTTATAGATTTTTGTTTTATAGAAATGCAAATAATTTATGTATAATCGGAAGATAACTTATGATATTATTGCTTTTCAGACACTAAAGAGGTTAATTTGACATAACAAACACTTCAGTGTCATTTTCCTCAAATATTCTTATATCCAGTTTCCCTAACTTACTGATTCTCTTATTAATAAGTTAAATACATCTTTCAAACATATTTATTATATACTGACATATGAATTATATTTTCAATTTATTGAAATTTTTATAGATTTTATCATGGTAATAATTATAGCAAAAGAATATAGCTGGGAGATACTATGTACTCTTGCCTCTAATCTCTACCTTCAACAGTTTTAGAGGGGTACAAAATCTGACAGGGATTAGAAGTGTGTTTGTATTGAATTCTGGGTCTTGAGAGCTTAAAAGGTGTGGATTACACTTGATAATATATCGTATATTAGAAAGCCTTAAGAACTAAACAGAAGAGTTTAGACTTTTTGAGATACAAAATTGAGTCCAATTATAAATTTTTAAAGCAGGCTATTTACTTTAAAAGATATTCAGAGGATTCACAAAACCTGAGAATTATTTTTTAATGTTTTTCTCAATTAATTCAATGAATATTTAATCTTAGTTAAGAAAGCTTCTTTTGCTGTTAAGCTAAGGACATTATGCCTAATTTGATATTCAGCATTTTCTGCTGATTTGCAGAGGAATCACATAATTTCCACCTTTGCAAACACTGAACACATGTAGCAAATACAAAATCAGAGGTTATTATTTCTCAAGAAGTGTGCTGCTTATTCTGATTTCAGAAATAAATAAAACATATCCCTAACCTTACAGGATGTGGTTGACAGAACAATGCCTTCCTTTGCTAAAGAGGTCTTTATAGTAAAAGGGACTTAGCAGATGATTAAACTAAGGATCTTGAAGTGGGGATATTACCCTGCACTATCTGAATGGGTCCAATCTAATCACAATGATTCATTGTAAGAGGGAGGCAGAAAAGAAGATGTAATAAATGGCAACAGAGGTTGGAGTGATGCAATTTGAAGATGGAGGAAGAAGGTATGTGTCAAGGCATGTAGATATCCCATAGAAGCTAGAAAAGGCAAGAAGACAGGTTCTTCCCTATTGCAGCCTCCAGAAGGAATGCAAGCCTACAGACTTCGTATTTCAATTTAGCCCTACAAAACTCATTTTGGACTTCTGGCAATCAGAATCATAAGAGAACAAGTTTGTGTTGCTTTATGCCATTAAGTTTGTCATAATTGGTTATAGTAGAAATAGGAAATGCATTGACAGTTTATATTCCCTTACAGGTATTATATAGTATGGTATATTTATGCATGATTAAAAATCAGTGTTATAACTCTATAACAAAAGGTGGCATGTACAATTCTATCAGGTAGAGAAGAAACATCTGAAATATATATGTATATATACATATATATGTATATATGTATGTATGTGTGTATGTATGTATATATGTGTATACACATATACATGTGCACGTGTGTGTGTGTGTGTGTGTGTGTGTGTGTGTGTGTGTTTGGCTTTTTGGTTTTTTGATTCAGGGTCTCACTGGCCTGGAATTTGCTATGCAGACCAGGCTGGCCTCAAATTCACACTGATCCTCCTGCCTCAGACTTTAGAGTGCTGGGATTACAGATGTGTACCTCTATGTGAGTTCAGAAATATTTTTGTAATGAAATGAACCTCAGCCACATCTGGAAATGTGTACTGGGAGGAAAACAAGCCTTGGGCAACTTCTCCCAGCATGCCTTCCCTATCTCCCCAAGCCTGAGGTTTAAAGTTGATGCTACTTACATAGGCTTTGAGACCACACTAGGCCTCATCAGACTTGGGGTCTTCTATAGTCTGGATGGGCTGGGATTTAGCTCAGTTGGTAGAGCACCGCTGTATAGTCCCTGAGGTCCTGAGTTTGATTCCCAGCACCCCAAACATGGGAGAAGGACATGGCAATCCACTCCCGAGGCAATCCGGAAACAATCAACCATTGAAAACCCTATGAGGGTCTCTACGAGTCAGACATGACTTGACAGCACCTAACAACAACAACAATAGTCTGGATATAAAATGCCCCTAAAGGCTCATGAGTTGAAGGCTTGATTCCTAGGTGATGGCACTGCTGAGAGGTAATTGGAACACAAGGTGCTAACCTCACCAATGAGTTAATCCACTGATGAGTTCATAGCTAAATGGACTATGAGGAGGTGGGGCCTGGTTAGAGGAAGTAGGTCTGAACAGCGAGGCTCCACTATACCCCTTCTGGACAATGCTCTATCTCACCACAGACCCCAAAGCAATGGAGCCACTGGCCATGGACTGAAATCTCTGAAACTGTGAGCTAAAATAAATCTTTCTCCCTCATGTTGTTTATCTCAGGTATTCTGTCCCTGTGACTAAAAACTGACCACAGCAGGGTTACCCTCTGCTTTTTATTACCTCCCATAATAACAGGAATCAGGCTGTTCTGGAAGCTGAACTCTTAAAGCAAAGGAGAACATAGTAAGAAATGGGCACGGGAGGCTGTTTGCTGAGTGAGTCAGTGAATTCCAGGACAGTCATTGTTCAAAAGGCACAAGTGTGTGGACCCACGAGCATCTTCAGGGAACCAAGTGTGGCTCAGTTTTTCTGGGGAATAGAATGCTAATCAAGAGGGACCTAGTTGAGAATCTAGGTCTCTTGCATTTCTGGATAGTGTTAGCATTGGACTGATAACTCTGATCATGTAATTCCTTCAATCCAAAGATTTTGATACTACTACTGTGGCTTTGGGCTGGGATTTGGCTCAGTGGGTAGAGCGCTGCGCTGCAGTCTCTGAGGCCCTGAGTTCAATTCCCAGCACCGCAAAAATGGGAGAAGGACCTGGCAATCCACTCCCAAGGCAATCCCGAAGCACTCAGCCATTGAAAACCCTATGAGGGTCGCTATGAGTCGGATACCGACTCGATGGCACCTAACAACAACAACAATAACTGTGGCTTTAGGAGAAGGACCCAGCAACCCACTCCCAAAAAACAATGTGATTGAAAACTATGAATAGCAGAGAAGCACAACAATAGTGTTTCGTCTGTTGTACATAGGGTCACTATGAGTCAGACCCTGACTCAATGGCACCTAACACTACCACCACTGTGGCTTAGTGATGAAACTTCACTGGACACTGATGGTCCTGGACCCAGATTATGGAAATCATCTTTCTATCTAATTTGCTGGTTTTTCCCCTTTCTTTTAGCTTCAACCCAGTTAAATCTACTCTGTACTTTACCAGGGCCACACTTTTGACAAACTTCTCCTATCATTCAATTTTACCTGAAAGTTTCTAACTCTAGCCCATCTAGCTAAATATCTAGATATTTATCCACCAAATTTCATCTCAATTTCCACCTGATTCATGAAAATATTACTATGTTTTTTCCTATGCCACAGATAATGATCTATTATTTTTCTCCCCCAGTATAAATCTATAATGCTTTATCCTTCTCTTTTGACAGTTTACCACTTGGAATGATACTCATGTGCCAGTCTGTATGAACTTTCTTCCCTCGATTCTCATGTTTAAATCCCTGTATTAAAATATACTCAAAATGTCTTACTCATCTATTTAACTTTTTCTCTTTCCACAATAACTAATTTCATTGAAAACACTATATGCTCAATGACAATACATTGAATTAGTTTTATTTTGGAACTAACATCAATACAAAATGTTATGACTGATTTAATAGAACTCCAATGTGCTAGTTTAGTTATTGTTCTGTTGTGGTATCTAAGGTACATTAAATAATGTCTCTCAAAGATTATGCCTGAATTTACCAGCTATACACAATTACCTAGATAGCATGAGAAAAATTTTGTCAGGTCTAAGAGATGCAAGAAAAAATGGACTCTAGTCTTAAGACATTTCAAGTTTTATTCTTTTAAAACAACAGGTGGGGCATTGTTCCCCCGGGCAATCTTGTGTTATGCCTAGAAAATAGCAAGCAGCCACACAAATCAGCTGTACTTTTCCACATAATTATCAGAAAAATATAAAGGACTGCATAGAAGAAAAAAGAAAACTCAAAGCCTAACAGAATTACTGGTCACAAAAGGTTTTACTTTGCTTAACATTTTAGATGTGACCTCCTACATAAATAAAATCAGGTCTTACTTTTTAGGTTGCTTTTAATGTTTGTGAGCCACGTCTAAGGAAATATAATGTCAAAACTTCCTTCACCTGAGTGCAAAAGCCTTCAAATTTTGATCAAGTGATGACCTCTAGAGTATAGTGTTGTCTAAAGAATATCCCAAAGCTGTAAATAAAAAAGAAAAACCCCAAACCAAAAACATATCTCTTGGCTGACTTTGAATTTACTATGCAGTGATTTGGGGAGAAAATCCATAAACTTGGTTAACATTTTGTATTACTCATAACTCTTTTCCAAATGATATGAAAGATCATGAAATTAGTGATCTAGGTTTCCCAAGCACTTATGAATTGAGTGTGAATATTTCATTGAGCCATATTGGAATTTACACTGGGTACTTAGCTGGTATTAAGCATATATTTGTAAGTAAAAACACTAATTATTTAGGCAACTACTTGCATGCATAGTGCATGGATTCAGAGTAGTTTTGTATGCTGCTTTTTTCCCCTATAGTTAAATGCATATCAATTAAAAAGCACTTTTTTAAAAAACATGAAAACAGTATTCTGTGGAGCATGTCACATATGAATTGAGAAGCCAGATTTTGAAATGATTTTTGACTGCAAACAACTGAGCCCAGCATTGACAATAAAGACTTGAGATGTTCTGAATTTTTAAGTTATCCGCCCAAACCCCTAGGCTTTATTTAATAAATTTAAGTAATATCTGTATATTTATCACTAATTGATCTCCTTGAACTCAGAGGTGGCGGGTTTTTTTTCTCTTTAGTAGTAATAACCATATTATAGCAAATATTAGCCAATAAGAATCAGGAAAAAAGGGAAAATACTCATTTAAGTTTTAAAACTTTCTTTAAAAATTGACTTTGTGAGATTTTTGAGAATTCACAACCATCTACAGTGGCATATGAGGGACAACAATCTATTACTTTTCCTACACTGTGATGCAGCCACCCACCCTAGAGTTTGGACATGTCAGACACTTTTAGATACTCCCAAACCCTGCTCAGAACACATCTCCTTGGCTCTACCTTTACTGTGATTGAAACACCACAAATAGATATGAGGGAAAAACGGTTTAGATGAAAATAAATCTGGTTGAGGCCTGTTATACATT
Organism: Pedetes capensis; assembly: GCA_007922755.1. Lineage (NCBI taxonomy): Eukaryota > Metazoa > Chordata > Mammalia > Rodentia > Pedetidae > Pedetes > Pedetes capensis. The sequence continues at coordinate 31,554 of VMDO01013626.1, read as the reverse complement.
CTTTTATTTGCTTTATTTCCTCTAATACTCTTATCATAAATATTTTTATTACATAATTCTCAACCTAATTTTTCTTATTTCTTATTTATTTATTTATTGTGGTACTGATTTATTTTTGGAGAAGGATGTGGCAATCTACTCCCAAAACAATCAGCCATTGGAAACCCTATGAGGGTCACTATGAGTTGGACTGGACTGGATGGCACCTAACAACAACAACAATTTATTTATTGCACTTACTTTGCAAGTGCTCAACCACTGGGCTGCACATCTAGCCCATTTTTTTCTTTTTATTTTGAGACAAGGCCTCACTAAGTTACACAGGCTGCTTGAACTTGTGATCCTCCTCCCTCAGACTCCTGAGTGGCTTATCATATTTATTATGCTATTGTGTTTCATTGTATGAATACACACAAACACAACTTATGTAACTTACTGATTAAATTACTTTTTTTCTTTTAACTTCCTACCTGAAGAAAATTATATTTGTTAGCAATTACACTTGGCTTTATGTAATGCAGATCTCTAGCGGATGACTATTTTTCTTTCTCTGTAAAAAAGAGTATACACCTTGGCAGCTCAGAGATGATGTAGCTGCCCTGTGAAGTCTCAGAGGGCAGAGGTTCTGTCTAGCTTCCTGCTCTGAGTATGTGCCATTTGTCTTCCGAGTCTCAGAATAACTGAGTCACCTCTGAGCAAAGGAATGGCAAATATACAAAGGAGCAAAGATCTGTGCTCCTGAGTATGCTTCTATAATGAAAAAACAACAACTTCAAACAACAAAAGAAAGTTCTCCTTATTCCGACCTAGGAGATTCCCAGTCAGGTCTCCCAGGCCAGTTGGGAACCACTGGACAACCCTAGGTCAAGAAAGTACTGGAAGAGGCATATTTTTAAGAGGATATATTTATACTTGGAGCAACATCAGAGACCTCTTTAAAAATAGGAAGGAAAAATAGATATTGCATGTATACCTGTCAATGTCAGAGATAGAAATATATGTATAATATATACATAAGAGCTGTATCTTACCTAATATTGAATAAGTGCTTAGCAATTCCTGAGTTTAATTTTGGGGTATGGCTGTAGGTTTGTAACCAATAGTATTCTATTTTTAGAATATTAAAATTATTTTTAAACAAAAATATTCTGCTGTTGTACATAACTTTCAGATTAAGTTCATATATTTGTCAAATATTTTCAGTGAGAATTCTACAAACATTTCCCTCATGTAAAGGCACTAGTAGGTAGAGAGAAACTTGTCATTTTTTTTCTTATTCCTTTTACAACAGCCATGCAATACCCTATCAAAGATTCTTTTAACAATCGCGTCAGGTATCCTTGTGCTTAGAGCAAATGCCTAATTTATGAAAATGATGAGTTTCCATGAACTACATCATAGAACAGCTGAGAGTTCCTTATTGTTTTTCCTTGAAAGAAATCAGTTTCAGTTCACATGTTATCTCTTCTTTATAACACACATATTATTTCTTGTACCTTCTGGATCACACTGTCCCCAATCAGTATATTCACATCCCTGCTCTAAAGTACCCCCACGTTTCTGTCAGCTTGTTTTGATGTGAGGGCTTGCATATTGCTGTGATGGTGAAAGATCTGCCACCCATGGTGGACAGGTTTCAGCTGAGCTACTAGACTGAGATAGACTAGGGAGCGGGACCCGGCAGTCCACTCAAGAAACAATTAGCCATTTCATCCTTATGAATTAGAGAGAAGCACTGTCAAATATAGTATAGGAAAATGAGCCGTCCACACTGGAACATATTGAAAAGATGGCTGGGGAAGAGTTGCCTCCTCAAATTAAGAGTTGGCGTTAATAATGGGAATGGAGTAGAGCCCCTGGAACTTTCTTTCACTGATGTGGCCCAATTCAAAATAAGAAGAAACACTGTGGCTGCAAAAATGGGCTCAAACAGAAAAAAGATCATGTCTATGGCACAATGTCTGGTAGTGTTTCATTCTCTTATATATAGAATCACTATGAGTAGGACTCTGGGCTAGGGTTTAGCTCAGTTGGTAGAGCACTGCTCTGCACTCTCTGAGGACCTGGGTTCAATCCCCAGGACTGCAAAAATGGGAGAAGGACATGAAAATCCACTCTGAAAGCAATCCCCAATCAGCCATTGAAAACCCTTTGAAGATCTCTATGAGTTGGACACAGCTCAACAGCACCTAACGACAACAAGGACTCAACTGGAAGGCACCCAACAGCAACAGCTCCAAAGTCAACCTGACCACATAAACTCTCCTCCCCCAGAGGACAAGTCATCACTGCAGCAGTGTAGGGGGACTAAAGGCTATTTCACAAACCCTTCCACATAAGCTTGTTTTTGCTTGTTTCTTATCACAGTTTCAAACTAATGTCTCTATTTCCTTTAAATCTCCAAATTTGAAGATCTAGCTGTCAGATTATATTATATACTTCTATGGTAGTCTCCTCTTATCACTAAAAGATACATTTCAAGATATCCAGTGGATGCCTGAAAACCAAGACAGTACCAAACCCATACATACTATGTCATTTAAATCTGATAACCTGGGGGCATATTAACAGATTAAGAGACAAGTAGCATACAAAGTATGGATATGCTGGACAAAGAAATGAGTCACATATCAGGCAGCCATGAGAATTTGTAATGCTACTCAGAACGCTGCCAAATTTAAAACTTAAGGGTGCTTTATTTCTGGAATTTTCTATGCAATATTTTTAGACCATGCTTGACTATAAGTAACTGAAAACATGAAAAATAAAACTTCAAATGAAAAGGGCTACTGTATTCCTCTTTCACCTCTGTACTTGTTACAGTCATTTAAAGACTCTCAATCACTTTCTCTCTTCTTTCTGAATGTTTTAATTTTTGCCTTTCTGTCATTTTCTCTCATTACTTTTGTCTTGTGGTAAATAGAATGAAAACAAATAATTAACAAATTAGAAAATAGGTATGAAAATAGACATTTCAATATATGTTATGACTATTCTTCTAATGTCCTGGCCTCTCAGTTCCATGCAGCACTTGGCTCACTTCACTTGCCTTTCTACTTTCTGCCATGTGAGGACACACCTTTCCTTCCCTCCAGAAGATATAAGACAGGGTACCATCTTGAAAGTAGAGAGCACCCCTCACCAGATACCAATCCTGCTGGAAACTTACCTTGAACTTCCTGACCTCTAGGACTATGACAAATATTGCCCTATTTTTTTAAATAAGTTACCCAATCTCTGGTATTCTGTTACAGCAGCACAAATGAACTAAAGCATTCTCCCACTCAACTGTAGATGTGCAAAGTACTCAAAACCCCACTATATACTAGACTTATATAGGAGAAATTTAAGGAAATGCTGATTTTTAGGTGTCTAGCTCAGGGATATTGATTTAATTCAAGTTTTGATTTAAAGTCCTCAGATGGTGCTCATATGCAAGGCAAAAGAATAACTGCCTAGGTATTTTCATTCTCAAAAACTTAAGCCCTTCCATAGATAAGTCACTCAAGCACTTTTCAACTTTTACTATCTCTCTACACAATTTCCAATAACTCCTTGACCCATCTGAAATCTATAATTCATTCATTCACTCTACTATTCAATGTGTCTAATTTCTGTCTTGTCTTCACTTCCTCCCTCAAACATACTAGATTCTTTTGCATACATCCTCAGTTTTCAACCCCAAATTTCTGTTTTAGAACTCTAGCAAAAGCTCTGTCTTACTAGTTCCAGTTCTCCATGGACTTATAGTAAGTCCAGGTACCTAAATATGTATGATTAAAAAAATATGCAGAAATTCATTGTCACTAATGTCAGGTGGGGCCTTATTTCTACAAGCAATCATATTGCCCTTTGCTAGTCTATTTTTTGCCCATATTTCCAAAGGACTTTGCATATCCTCTTGCCATCTCTTCTGCTTACCTGATTTTTGCTAATGGCATTGACTTTTCACTTCACTGAAGAAGTTATGAGTCCTTCTGCTGCCATGGAATCTATCAATGAATTAAGCCTTTCTATTCTCTGTTACTATGAGAGAAATCCTATTTATATCTGCCACTGTGTAAGAGATCTCATCCTATACCTTAAGGGTTGCTTATAGAGTACACTAAGCAAGAAGAAAGGCCTTTGCAGCCACCTGTTTGCCAGCCATCTATTTCCCAGCCATTTGCTGCCCAGCCACCCAAGACATAAATGTCAATGTAAGCTTCCACTGAGACAAAGGTCTTGATTCCGGTGGTCAGTGCTTCCCAGAGAGAAAATATCCTTGCAAATAGCATAACTGCTAGGAGGAAGAAGAAGATTCAAAATAACTTCTATATTCTTCCAGAAAGGATAATTTTAAAAAAGCTGTGAGATGTGCACCCCATTATTCAGTGGATTCTGCTCCCCTATTATGATCAGAACTTGCCTGGATTCTTAACCCTTTGAAATGCTGGCCTCTGAGACCACTCCTCTGAAGGCACTGGGAATCCTTTAACTCATTCCAGGTATAGATGGTAGGTGTGAAAGGTTTCTTTCTTTCCCCTGCAGTTTCAAACTTTACTATAAAGATCACATTCGACCTTAGCTCTGTGGAGTTGCAGCAAGAACCTTCCTTCAGTTCTTGAAGGTGTACTTACTATCTTTCAATAAACTATGTCTATCTTCTGTACTACAACTTCTGTGTTAAGTATAAGATCGTTTATATGTGAACACAGACAAAGGTTTTGCTCTTTTGCTGCAGCTGGCAAAGGATTTGCTGCTTCCATCCTCTTGGACCTACACTCCTTTGTAACAATAGGTTGGATGACATCACTCTAGGTATCTATCCTCTCCTGATTTATCACTTTTTCCTCTTGATTGGATCATTTCCAATCTCATAAGGTATTTTACTAGTTTCTTTTTGCTTCTATAACAAATAACAACAAGCTAAGAGCCTTAAAATCCTGCAGCTACACCACTGTGGCATCCAATCCCATCAGATCTCAGAAGCTAAGCAGGGTCGGGCCTGGTTAGTGCTTGGATGGGAGACCGCCTGGGAACACCATGTGCTGTAAGCCAGGGAGAAGGACCTGGCAACCCATGCCCAAAAAACAATCAGCCATTGAAAACCCTATGAATAGCAAAGAAGCACTAACAATAGTGTTTCACCTGTTGCACATAGGGTCACTATGAGTTGGACACTGACTGGATGGCAAACAACAACAAGAGCCTTAAAAGAATACCAGTGCACTTACACTTCTTAGAGTTAAGAGTCCAAAATGAATTGGCAGGATGTATCATTTCTGAAGGCTCCATGGGGAAATCTACTTATCTGCTCTTTTCAGCTTCTAATGAATATTTTTATCCTTGATTCAGGACATCTTCTCACATCTTCATATTCATTTGTGTAGCAACTTCATAAATCTCCTTTCTTCTGAACTTGTGTGCTTGCTTTCTACTTCTGTTAAATCTCCTCTGACTTTCCCATTTCCTTCTTTCCCTGAAAAGGACCCTTAATTTTGGGGGCCCACCTGGGTAATCTCAGATAACTCCCATTTCGAAATTCTAGTTTAATCACATCTTCAAAATTCCTGATACATGTAAGGTGGTATAATTCAGGGTTTGGAAATTAGAACATGGACATTTTATCTGGATAAATAATGTGCCTTCATAAGCATTCAGACATTGCAGTAGGGTCAATTCTTCAAAGGAAATAAATGGTCAAACAAATAAAAACTTTCCTTGACCCCCAGTCCCTTCCTACTTCTATTCAGCTTGTTTTTTAAAAAAACATAAAAATGGACAAAAGAGTTGCCTTTTCTTGGTATCTTTGACTTTTTCCTTTGCATTTTCTTTTCAACTATTTTCAGAAAGACTTCATTCTTTCCAACTCCCATAAAACCCTTTTTCAAAGTCATCGATGATCTTCCCATTGTTAAATTCCATCCAGAATCCTTAGTTTTCATGTTACTTAACATCAGTAAAGAATGTGGCCCACTGACAACTTCTTTGTTCTTTCAGTATCAGAAATGCCACTGTCTTAGTTACTTTCCTGCCTCTCTTGTCCCTTATTTCCATTCTTTTGTTTGTCCTTTCTTATTTCCTCAGGCTCTAAATACTGCTTTTTCAGGGTAATCATATGCATTTTTTATCTTTAAGCATGTATTGACAGCTCCCAAATTTTCATCCCTAAACTAGAGCTTTCTTCTGAAATCCATAGATATATTATATATCAATTCAATACCTGACTTTCACAATCTCAAGTTTAGAATGATGAGGACCAAATTACCACTTCTTAAAACCTCCCCAAACTGCTGATCCCCTTCTCAAGTGACAAGTTGCTCCTTCAGAGTTCGATTCATCCAAAATCCTTGGTTGTGTCTTGGTTGTGTCCTCACGTAATGGAGGTTCTAGGGATGAAGATCCTCCAGAAAATTCCATGCTGCGGGTGAAGACAGGCCATCCACAGGGGCCCTGGGCCAGGAGAAAGATTCATCTCCCAGAAGAAAGACTACATATCTATGTATATTTCTTGTTTTCCTTTCATCTTTTCTATAAGATGTGAGCCCTCAGCCATAGCCCTGTGGCATCTGATCCCATCAGATCTTGGAAGCTAAGCAGGGTTGGGCCTGTTTAGTACTTGAATGGGAGACCCCCTGAGAACACCAGGTGCTGCAGGCTTGGGAGATGGATCTGGCAACCCACTCCCAAAAATCAATCTGCCATTGAAAACCCTATGAACAGCAGAGAAGCACTGACAATAGTGTTTTGCCTGTTGTGTATAGGGTTGTTATGAGTTGGATACTGACTTGATGGAACCTAACAACAACAACATAAATTGTGATGCTGCTGTGAGCAAGGCAGATGCAGATTGAGAATTTCTCTTTCCCCAGTTTTGGCCCAAATGGCAAATTAATTCATTTCTCCATTTCTCTGTCTATTATACCCTTTTCTCTGAGTATGGATGAACGTTTGGACCCAGAGCCAGGCCTATGGCTGCTGGTTCTAGTTAACATCCATGTCTCACTTTATTTCACCCTTTAGATTCCATTGATCAATGTCACATCTGTTAGTTTTATATTCAAATGAATCCAGAATCAAATCACTTCTCACTCCCCCCATTCTCACCTGATTTGAACTACCTCCATCTGTTGTCTACATGACTGTGGACCTCAGACTATGGTCTCATCTCCTAGTTTCTGCCCTCACTCCTCTATAGTCTATTCTCAACTCAGCAGCCAGGATGATTCTTTAACAATGAATATAAATCAAACCTCCTCTGCTTAAGCCCACAAAGGCATCACTTCTTACTTGGAATAAGAGTCAAACTCCTTACTATGTTTTGCTACCTCTCTGGACTCATATCCAGCCACTGTATCCCTTGCCTGTATTTCTCAAGCTATGCTGAAATCTTGGCATATATTAGCAGTCCTTCTCTTTGAGGCTGCATTCTCTCTTTTTCATATGAGGATAGTTTTCCTTTAGTCTCACATGGCTCAATTCCTTGTGTCCTTTAGGTCTTTGCTTTAAAAGTTTTGCTTATCCATCCTACAAAAGATAAATACTTTGCAAGCTGGGCACAGTGGTAAATGCCTATAATGCCAGCAACTTGGGAGGTGGAGGCAGAAGGATTTCAAGTTTGAGGCCAGAGGCAGCCTGTATAACTCAATGAGATCCTGTCTCAATATAAAAAAAAATTAAAGGTTAAAGTGGGAAGGGTGGGGTGAAACTTAATGGTAGAACACTTGTCTAGCATGTGTGAGGCCCTGAATTCAATTCCCTATTACAGCAAAAAATAAATAAATAAATAAATAAATAAATAAATAAAAATAAATAAAAATAAATAAATAAAAATAAACTCTGCCACACAGCTACTCCTTCCTATTCCTTGATTCTGATTTATTCCTCTCAATAGTACTTCTCCCACCTAGTCAAATGTGTAGAAATAAACATGGATAAGTCATTTTACAACAAGCCACATAGAAAAGCAAAGCCTAGACATTCAGAATGTGCCATGGCAAGTGTTTCAGCCACTTGTTGGGATTCCCAGGGGGATAGAGTGTACCTCAAGCATGGCCAGTCCCAGGAGCTCATCTAGCCCACTTGGAATCCTATGGGGCAAGATAGCAATGGGTCACCTTTGCCATACATCCAGATATCTCACTCTCCCCACCCACCATAAAATAAGCCAAGATGGCACCCAAGGTATGGCAGCATCAAAACCCCCCCTGGTGCCTGATTGCTCATTTCTGATACAACCCTGTTCCGGACTAGCTGGCTATCAAGCCATATAAACTCCAGAGCTCAGAGTTCAGCAGCCATTCTGAACACCATCCAAGAAAAGCTCACCTGGTCCTTGCAGTTCCTTAAGAGCCCAAGGTCCATTTACTCACCTACCTAGCCTAGCCTTCAGCTTTCCTCTGACCTCCCTTCATCATACTTCAACCCACCCGCCACCTCTATTTGACCCTGACCTCTACAATGCCGGATATCCTACATGGACTGACAGCTTCGTGAGGCAAGACTTCAGAAGTCAAGCTCAGGGCCCTCAAAGTAGCGAAAGCTGCAAGCTGGAAGAGCAATGATACCTGGGAGCCTCTGCCCCAGCAGCAGAGTCAGCAGCTGAGCGCTTCCCTTCTCCAACTCCCCTTTTCCCTCCCCCTAATCCTCCATTCCTTTCCCCTCCTTTGTGAATAAACCCATCCTTCCACCCTGTGTGTGACACTCTGTTGCTGTGTTCTCCAGCCACAGCCTTGCCACCAGGTGCAGCGTCAGGGCACCCACCTCTTGCTTCCACCCACAATGCAGAGAGAGAGAAACCCCAGGAATAACCCGGGGAAACCCACTGTTGCTGCATTTTAACAGAGACTCTAAGGGAGGCAGAGGAAAAAGAAGGCAGTTTAATGGAGAAATGGGATGGCTCGAGGTGTGCCCTAATTAGAAGTTGTTGGTATGAGAAGGTTTGAAGTAGGCAAATTAGAAGCTAAGGAGACTATGTGATTGGTTAGTCAATTGTATTTGATTCACTTTCTCTTTTCTTTTTCTTTTTTTTCCCCCTCAGTACTATGGCTTTGAACACAGGGCCTTGAACATGTTAGGCAAGTGCTCTACTGCTGAGTCCTCAGACCTTTATAAAATTTTTGTTTATTCATTTTTATTTTGAGACAGTGTCTCACTAAGCTGTGCAGTCTGCCTCTGGCCTCAAACTCACGGTCCTGGTCCATCTGCCTCAGCCTCCTGAGTCACTGGGATTATAGATGACTGGCTTGACTCACTGTTAAGGGTATAAAATTGCAAGTAGGGGAACAAATTGGGGAAGCTGTCAGTTTTAATAAAGTACTGAATATTTTGAGCCGATTTTTATAAAAGTTATGGTTTAGCCTACTGGAATCTTCCTAGCAATACCAATCTGACATTCTACAAGTCTTATTTACAGCAGGCTGAATTCCTTGGTTGTTTATTATAAAGGATTGGTTTTCTGGGTACGTTCTGTAGGTTGTGGGTCAGAGTGCTAATTTTATGAATTATTTGACCATAATTTATTTATGTATTCAGTTTCTCATCTATTTACCTCTTTAGATATCTACTATCTGTCTCTCTTCACTGACATAAACTTTGGGGCAAAGACAGTGTCAAGTGATTTATTACATTAGGGAGCAGTTTTGACATTTATGAATTTCTTTATTCTCAGTGCCTAAGACACAGCCTACGCTCAATAAATATTTGAATAAAAGTGAAATAAATATTATTCTACCTATTTTCATGAATGCCTAAATGGAAGATAAGCCACATCTAGGAAACTGGATATTTAAAGTAATTTAGTAATCTAAGTCTCAGGAAATACCCTCCCCTTTATTTTGTCTTTGTAGATAAAATATCTCTTCTTTACAAATGACTTGGAAATAACCTCTAAAACTATTTAGTCTATAAAGAGGGTTAAAGAGGGTTAAAAATCTGTGTGATGCAAGGTATCCAATGAAATGTTGACCTTAATAATTAGAAATAGTATTGCACTGTTTTTCCCCTATTGATTCACTCTTGAAAGCCAAAGCAATAGGGAAAAATAAAATTGTAATGAATTATAAATGTAAATCACACTGGTAAATTGTTCCAAAAGTCTGTGCTCTGTCATTTGTTGTTTTGACATAGGCTTTTCATTTACAAGAATACTCATACTTGCTTTTTTTTCCTGCAGTGTAAACTAGAGCGCCCCCTGGTGTTTTGGTGACATCCTCTTCTCTCTTCAGTTAAGTGCTCAGCAAGGAGTTTTCTGTTTCCAAGATGTATGCATAAGAGCTTAAGTAAGAGAAAGGTTTTGAGGTAGTACTCTGTAACTATACTGAATGCTGGGCCCATCAGCTATTCTGATTACATTGATTTTAGGATGTGATTAATTTACCAACTTCTTTTTGAACTTAGAATTCCAAATAGTTTTCCTCAAATCTGACCATCTCCATCTGAAATGCCACAACATTGATGTTTAGTCTGTAAGTGGCATACAGTCATCTACTTACCTTTCAAGAAGGGCTACTTATAATTCAATATTATCTACACTGTTCTAGGTTGTGGATAAATTTTTCGTAAGCACCATTACACTGAATTTTCACAAAATGACTTAGGAAATTCTGTTATTCTTTCAATTTTTATGATGGTAAAACTGACACTCTAAGAGAATTAATACCTGCCCAGATTTTTACAACTCATGAGTTGCAAAGGTGTGACTTCACAGACAGGTCTATATAATTAATGATATGGATACTTTACCTAGTTATGATCTCATTCTCACATATTTCATTTTAATTTCTCCACACTCCTGTCTTCTTTACAAATAGAACTGTTTTCACCCTTTAGCAACATATATAGCAATCTCTTACTCTAACATTAAAGGATGCATCCCTCAACAGCATCTAACAACAACAGTCTTAGGAAAAATATAAGAGTTGTTGTTAAGTGCCGTCCAGTCATGTCTGACTGTCATAGGGTTTTCAATAGCTGGTTGTTTCAGGATTGCCTCAGGAGTGGATTGCCATGTCCTTCCCCCATTTTTGTGGTGCTGAAAATTGAACTCAGGACCTCAGAGACTGCAGAGTGGTGGTCTACTAACTGAGCTAAATCCCAGCAAATATAAGAGAGAGTTCACTATTTAGTTTCTAAGAACCATGCAGTTTCAATGGAATCCCCCTCTACCAACCACTGTCTTCCTTTAACTTTTCCTCATGTGCTTCAGGTCTAATGCTCTTTCGATTATCATAGAATCTAGCCAGGGTCTTTGTTAAGATTAATGAAAGAAAAACTTTTTAATTATAAAAGTCCCTTTAAGATAATCCAGGCCTCCTGAGATGTCAAGATCTAGACTAGTATAGATACTAGGTGCTCATTAGTTTTTTTGTTGAATGAATGGAATCATGCCAGAATGCAATCAATTGAGAGTACTCTGAATACTGGCCAAAATTGTGTGTGTGTGTGTGTGTGTGTGTGTGTGTGTGTGTGTGTGTGTGTACATGCAGACTCCAACTTAAATTTTTTTCTTTATGATGGTATGGAAGCAATATATATTCAGCAGAAACCTTACATCAAGTTTTGTATTTCATCTTTTCCCAAAGCTAGTACATTTCTCATGAAGCCAGGCAGTGTCTCTCAGTCAACTTCAAGATCACAAGAGTAAATAACCAATACTGCACAGTGTGTTGGGCTGCTAAAGTGTGATATTTGGTAGATTAGATGTATTCAATGGACTTTTGACTTAAGAATATTTTCTATGTCTGATGGAAGTACAAGGATGCAACCTTATTGAATGTTGAGAAGCATTAGTTTATATTTAAGATGAGATTGTATCATTTTTTCAGAATCTATGACAGCTCAGAAACCAAAAGATTAAGGCCATTCCTCTATTTTCCTGAATCCCAGAAAACTCAATTTAGGTTCTTTAAATTAGTTTGTCTAGAACTCAGATTTCATTACTGACTACCTTTTTTTTTTTTTAACTATTGTATGTAAGAGTCTAACATTTAAGGATGAGAATTGCTTAATAAGAGAACACTGAAAATGTTTTTCCAGAGCTCCTCCAAGGAGAGATGCCAGAGACCTGCAGCCTGGCCCAGGAAGAGTGAGTTGCCCCTGGCTCTGAGCTGAGTGGTAAAATATCCAGAAAGGCTTGCCAAATAAGGCACTAGATTCTTCTGAATTGGCAAGCCTGTTAATTTTTAGAGAATTGAAATCAAGCCAGGACATCAGGGGTGGTAGATTACTAGAAGGATGAATCAGACTTAAATAGATTGTAGTTGCTTGGAGAGAAACTTCCAACATTGCTTAGGGATTGTGTCCCTCGTAATTCCATTCTCTTATATGATATTTTTGTTCTGCTTTTTCTCTCCCTTTACCCACAGCATTAGGGATGAAACCAGGGCCTAGTACATGCTAGGCAAGTGCTCTACCACTGACCCACACCACCATCTCCATTTTTATTTTTTAATTTTTTTATTTTGAGTTGGGGTCTAAGTTCTGCAGGCTCCTTCTAACCTTGAACTCAAGATCCTGCTACCTCAGCCTCCTGAGTTGTTGGGATTATAGGCATGGGCCATGGCATCCAGTTTGTTTTCTTTTTAAACAGTATGTAGCATTTCTCTTTCAATTGGAAGTAGAAAGTCTCAAGAGACCACATTTCTCATGTCTTAAATCAGAACAAACTTATGGCTGTAGTAATTTAGTGGTAGCACTGGCAAGATAAAGAAAGAAAGAAGCCTAGTGCAGTGTACTTCCAGTGACTCAGGAGGCAGAGGCAGGAGGATTGCAGATTCAAGGCCAGAGGCAGCCTATGTAACTTAGTGAGACCCTGACTCAAGATAAAAAATAAAAAATTGGCTAGGGGTGCAATACCTTGGTAGAACACTTGCAAAATATGTGTAAGGTTCTGGGTTCAGCTTCCTTGGTAGGGAAAAAAGGAAGAAAGGAAGAGAGGAAGAAAGAGAAAGAAAGAAAGAAAGAAAGAAAGAAAGAAAGAAAGAAAGAAAGAAAGAAAGAGAAAGAGAGAAGGAAAGAAATGAAAACTAAGACAAAATAGATAAGTTACAAAAAATTACCTCATGTTTATTTGAACTCCAAAAAGGACAGCTTCTGGAGAAATCATTCCTAGAGTCAGCTCTCTGCATGAGGAAGTTGTCTCAGCATGAGGAAGTCCACAAACTTAAATGTTAGATTATAATGCAAAAAAGTCAAACAAATTAGTGGGCAATAGATTCAGAGTTCTAGATGAGCTGAATTAAGGAACCCTGTCTGAGATGTTAAAAAATCTAGGTACATAAAGGAATTGTTTCAGTCTTTAGAGATTTCAGAGTTATTATAGAGTCTGTTGAAAGTCATGAAGAATAAATGCATGAATATTGAGCCTCATTCTGCAGAAATAAAGGTCATCTCAGACAGGAAATTTGCAAACACTTGTCACTCACAAATATACATCTCAGCTCCATATTTTTCCTGGTTGTACATATATTCAGTTCTGCTGAAATTCTGACACACATCAATATATTGAGTGCTGCTGTTACTGGGAACAAGTAATATTTTCACATTTCAATTTAAAGCATTTTAATTTGCTTCCTAAGAAGTATATAGGTCAAAAAGACAACAAAAGTATTCGAAGAAGAAAAAGGAAGAAAGCATTGAGAATTAAACAATATTTTGCAAAAATAAAGAATGTTGCTTTGCATTTGTTACTGGAAGTGAATCAGTAAGTGAATTTGTTTCTGTATGTACACTAATTTAACCAAAAATAAATAACTTTCCTGTTACTACTATATAATGCTTGAGGGAACATTTAAAGTATATTAATGTATAGTCATTGAAAGAGCTTCTCTTCAATGATTATGTGAGGATTATGTGTCCTATTTGTAAACTCTGAGCATAACATAGATGCTTCATAAAAAGTTCAACAACCTAGATTTTTAATAAGCTCACATCTCCCTTTCTAAATGTTGACTATATTTGTAAAGACTGAACACTTAAACTTAAATACCAAAATGTTTTTTTGGTTTTTGTTTTGTTTTTGTTTTTGTTTTTGTTTTTGGAGATACTGGAGGTTGAACCCAGGGCCTCATGCTTGCATGCTCTGCAAGTGCTGGACCACTGAGGTGCACCCTCAGCCCATTTTTTTACTTTTTGAGACAGGGTCTCACTAAGTTATGCAGACTGCCTCTGGTCTCGAACTTATGATCCTCCTGCCTCTACCTCCCAAGCCACTGGGATTATAGCTGTGCGCCACCGCACCCATCTAATACCAAAATATTAAAATTGCTTACCTCTTCATAGTAGGATTTTGGATGATTTTCCATTTTTGTTCATCATGTTTAATTTTTAAATAAAAAGTAATAAATAAAATGCAATATGTCATGTATACATACAAGATCAGAAACAGAACCAGTAACAAACTAATTCTGATATGAAACAAAATAAAATTAGTGTTTATCAGGATGCAGATCAAAGGTGATTCTCTATAGAATTTTGGCTATGATTAATTCAAGTCTTATTTTCAAGTATCACATGGTAACCCCACAATTTTGCACTGTTAATAAATTTGTTATGTGCATAAAGGCCAAGGTCATGTCCATCTGAATTGACTCATCATTATATTTTATGTAAACTTGATAGTATTTTGGGGTATGTTAAAGACATGGCAGGAACAAATTAATAGTTTCCCAGTTCATCAGATTCTCAGAAGGTTTAAAAGACTATTGCTTATATAACATGTTTGCAATAAACACTGATTGCTTGTTGAGCTTATCACTTAGCTACTAGACCTATATGAACAAAATTCAGCAATTTCTACTATCATTTATGAACTTGACTGTTATGTAAACATTCTCCACATATCTGAAAATATTTTCCAGATATCTAAGGAAGAAAAAATATCATAAAATGCCATTATTGGGTTCCAAAGGTCCATGTATTTTAAAGTATGAGTATGGTTATAAACGCAGACCTACCTGTCCACTATTCTCAGAGAATCTATCGTTATTGATCTTGGAATAAGATTCAAGATTACCATTGTTGTTAGGTGCCATCAAGTCAGGTACAACTTATACCAACCATATGTACAACAGAATGAAACAGTCCCCAACAATATGCCATCCTTGACACTATTGTCAGTGTTTCTCTGCTATTCATAGGGTTTTTAATGGCAAATTCTTTTGAGAGTGGGTTGCCAGGTCCTTCTCCCTAGCCTGCAGCACATGGTATTCCCAGGTGGTCTCTCATCCCAGGACTAACCAGGCCAATCCTGCATAGCTTCCGAGGTGAGGCAGGATTGGATGCCAGGGTGTTATGGTTGCAGATGATTATGATTGTGGGAAGGTATAAATGAGATTATACAACATAGAAAGATTCTGCATCTAAAATTGTATTAATAAACTTCTGTTTAAAGCAATTGATAAAAATAAGGTGAGATTCTTATTTCTTTTTGCAGAATTTCAGAGATTGATTGGGTTCTAATGTATAATCTAGTCCAATTCATGAGTCTTCATTTTAGTAGTGTGGAACTGATTCAAGTGTTAGTTATATTCATTGTTCAAAATTCCATAGTTAGTTGGGCGGTGTATTGGAATCCTTGATTCCTGAATGGAATCAGGCAGTGATCCAGTCTTGATAGATTTGAAAAGGACAGCTTTCTGATTAAATCTTCATTTATGAAAGTTCTCTCCAACTGGATAATACATTCTGTATTCTAAATGTCAAATGACTGCCTTCTATGTTGCAGCTGTTTTTGTAATCTGTAGGAATAGATAAAACAAAGATACTACTGGAATATGCCTTGTGTCTTATGCATTTGCTTCTAAAAATTGTTTTGGTCTGAGTCTCCTCACTTTTAATACAATATATTCTCTTCAGGTCTTATCTGCATCTTATCTGCAGTGAATTGGGGCAAACATTGATAGTATTTACATTAAAACTTAATATAAGTTAAATATGAAGTATATTCAAGACAAGTATAGAAAGGCTTAATGAAAGTACCAGCATTTACATCAATTAGTGATAATCTACATTTAAAAGATCCAGAGATCAATGAAGCATAATAAATAACCAAGAAATAGACAATAACATATGTTTGCATTTACTACTTGATAAATATTGCAAGCAACAGGGGCTACATAATTTAACAAATAAAACTAAAATTTTGCCTCATTAGAAAACTAATTATTTATATTAACTTTTAAATCATGCTAATGTAATGATTTCTCCCAATTAAATAAGATGGCTTAGCAAGTTAAGTGGGAAAAAATCCATGCTAAAGAGCAGAATGAGACAAAATCTACTTATTCCTTTGTGTTATTATTTAGGATAGAAATCAAAGATTAACATGTTTGTTTGTTTTGAAATTTTTTTCTACCTGGATAGGTCCAAAATCCTCTATTAACCTTAACATATAAAACCATTTTCACACTAGCTCTTAGTCTTCTCTTAAAATCATCAATTCTGGAGAGATGTCTCAAGATGGCAGATTGACAACACCGTCCTAGAGACCCGGTGAAATAAGAGAGCTAAAATAGTGAACTATAGACTTTATACTGCAAATAGAAAAATGGCCAAAAGAAAAAGAAAATAAGTCAGAATGAGTTGAATAAATAGTATCAACTAAAGATAAAAAGAGGAAAAAAGCCAGTGTTGGAAGACAGAATGAGATCACCATCAGAAATGTGGTGTAAAGTGTCCCAGTGGGAACAGAACTCTGTCACTCTAACAGGTAAATAAGAGCCTCCTGCACTAAAGCTCAGATGGGCAACAAACAAGAACTAATCATGGAATAGGGCTCTGGCACAATGTCGGTGATGGGGGGAAGTCATGTACACAAATGCAGTCTGAGAGACAAAAGGACTCACTGACTTCTGCCCTGGGAATAGCCTTAGACACTTAGGGAACTACAGTAGTGAGGGGGTCTGGGAGACAGACTGATTTCCAATTAAACAAAACGAATGTTAAGGAGTGCTGCCATCTACCCTAAGGAGCTGGTTACTGCTATGTACCCTATTCACAGATCACATAATCCTATACCTAAGGGACCCTAAAAACTCTACTAGAAAACTTTTGAAACTTATTTAGCTCCTTCAGTAAAGTAGTATGGTATAAAATTAACACTCAAAAATCAATAGCATCTCTTTATATTAGTACTGACTAGAAAGAGAAAGAAATCAAAATAATAATCCTATTCCCAATGTACCACCAAAAAATTAAATATTTAGGAACCAGTCTAGCTGAAGACCCTAAAGACTTTCACAATGCAAAATTCAAAGAAAGAAAGAAACTAAAGAAAGAAATTGCAGAAGATACTAGAAGATGGAAAGATTTCCCTTGTTCATGGATTGGAAGAATTAATATTGTGAAAGTGGCTATAATACAAAAAGCAATCTACAGATCCAATGAAATTCCCATCAAAATTCTAACGATATATTTCACAGAAATAGAAAAAAAATCCCTAAAATTTGTATGGAGGAACAAAAGACCTCATATAGACAAAGCAATCCTAGGCAGGAAATACAGTGCAGGAGGCATCACAATACTTAACTTCAAATTATACTATATGGCCATAGTGGAAAAAATAGCTTGATACTTGCATAAAAACAGGAAAGAATATCCATGGAATATAATAGAAGGCCCAGATATACACCCATGCAACAACAGCTAACTTTGACAAAAGGGTCAAAGGCATACATTGAAGAAAATGGCCTTTTCAACAAATGGTGTTGGGAAAAATGGATATGTATATGTAAAAGAAGAAAAGTAGACCCATTCCTCTCAATTTGTACAAGAATCAAGTCAATATGGATCAGAGACCTCAACACAAAACCAGAAACATTAAAACTACTGGAAAAAAATACAGGGGATACATTCCAACACATAGGTTTAGGTGAGTTCCTCCTTAACAAGACCCCAATTGCCCAGGAAACTGCCCCAAGAATTGACAAAAGGAATTAAATAAAACTAGAAAAGTTTTGTACAGCAAAGGAAATAATTAATACAGTAAAGGTGTTAGGTAGCTGGCTTAGTCATTAGCAGGCAATATGGAGGAAAAGGGCATTGAAAGTGGCTCTTGCTGTTCAGCCATAATGGATGAAGCCACATGCATCTCTGAGAACATTGGAAGGACATTTTCTAATAGGTCCCACACCCTGTCCAAGTACTTGAGCCATTTACCAAACAGAGACTCTATGGAAGGTCCCACTAGGTGCCCAGAGCTGGGCGCCAAGGGCTGATTTCACATTGGGTGTGCCCTAGTTTGAACAATATTAGAGGAAACATGTATCCATGCTCTCTTACACAAGTGTACTCTCTCTCTCTCTCTCTCTCTCTCTCTCTCTCTCTCTCTCTCCCCCTTCACCCCTCTCTCTTCCTTTCTCTCAGCTACTCTTTTCTCTCTCCAGAGACCACATGCAGTGCCTGTCATCTTCTCTGTCCATACAAGGCACCTTTCCTTCTAGAAGCCTGCTTACCTCTCCTGTTCTCTCTGGCTTCTTTACCTTCCCCTGGGGAACAGAAATCTCCTTTGGCCAATTCACCCAGGGAACGTGGCTTTTTCCAAGTTCCTTTCCAGGTTTACCTAAGCTTCTCCAGCTGTCTCAGTTTTCCCTATAATTATTCCCTAAAGGTGCACTATCATTAATAAACCTTTTTCTGTCCTCTCTACTATAACTCCTGTGTCAGGTATAAATTCTTTTATATGTTGTAAACAAAGACTGAGGTTTTGTTGCCAGATTCAGGGACCCATGCTCCAGATTCATCTACCTGCACTCGCTGCATTTCCTTGATGACAAAGGGAGAGTCCACATATGCATCAGACAAAGGGTTTCCAGAATTTCCAGAATATGTGAAGAACTCAAGAAATTAATCACCAAAGTAACAAATGATCCAATAAATAAGTGAGCAATGAAACTGAAGAGTTCTCAAGAGAAGAAATACAAATGGTCAATAAATGGATGAAAAATGTTCAATATCCCTAACTTTCAGGGAAATGCAAATCAAAACTACACTGAGATTCTATTTCACACCAGTAAGAATAGCCAAGATTAGAAAAACAAACAACAACAAACACTGACAAGGATGTGGAGGAAAAAAAGAAACACTTTCACACTGCTGGCAACTGTGGAGATCAGTATTGAGGTACCCTAGTAAACTATGACTACCATATCATCCAGCTATACCATTTCTAGGAATATGCCCAAAGGAAGATAAGTCATCATACCACAGGGACACCTGCACTTACATAGGTAATGCAGCACTCTTCACAATGGCAAAGGTATGGAATCAACCCGGATACCCTTCCATACAGGATTACATTTAAAAAGGTGGTATATATTCACAATCGAATATTATTTAGCAGTAAAGAGGGATGAAATTATGTCCTCTGCAGAAAAATGGATGGAACTAGAGAATGTCATTTTAAGCGAAGTAACCCACACTCAAAAAGAGAAATACTGCATGTTCTTTTTCATACGTGGAAGCAAAATCCACCTTAAAGTAAAAAAAGTTATACATGTAGAAGTACTTATCTAAGATTGAAAAGACCAGTGGACCCAATATGAGAAGGGAATGGGTGATGGGGAAGGGCTGAAAGAGAGAGAGAACAATGTAGACGGATAAAAAGGGAGAGAAAAATGCAAAATACAGAATGCAACTCTATGGAAGTACAGAAAAACATCAATTTTGCTTGAAATATGGTAACCCAGCTGTCTCTCAATCACACTTCTTTATATCTACAGATCTGAAAAATATTTCTTGAGGCTTTATTTTGTTTTCTTAACTCATTTGCCTTTTAAATCCATTTTTGTTAGATATTTCTTCACCCTTTCCCTTCACAATTCTATTTTAAAGTTCTGCCAAGTTAACCATTTTCTATATGCTTCTACACTTAATATATACACATTTATATATTTATTGATTTTTCTCACTACGAAATTGTTTGTTCAAAAAAATGAAAGTATATTTTTTAGTGCTGGGTTTGAACCCAGGGCTTCACACTGTAGACAAGTGTTCTACCACTGAGGTACATCTCCTTGCCAGAAAAAAAATTAAACCAATAATCACACCTTTTTACCTTTTCCTCATTTGTTTTTACATGTGCTCATGTACGTCTGTGTGTCTGTGGGTTTTTCTCATGAATGTGGTGATTATGCAATTGTAAAACTGTTTTTATTCTATTTTTATAGCATTCTATCAGGAATTATATTTACACCCATAAGGATATATCAATAGCAGGAAGATATGCAAGTGAAGAGAGGGAAATATCACCATTTATTTAACTTTTCTCTCTGTGGGACACTGAGATTGCTGGCAACTTTTCATCATGATAACTAGAGTACTGATGAACATGCACTTACAAAATATTTTTTAATATCTCTAATTTTTACTAGGGCTGGGGTTTAGCTCAGTTGGTAGAGCGCTGCTCAGCACTCTCTGAGGACACAGCTTCTATCACCAGAAGCACAAAAATGGAAGAAGGATGTGGCAATCGACTCCCAAAGCTATCCCGAAACAATCAGCCATTGAAGCCATTATGGAGATCTTTATTGAGTCAGACCCGACTGGATGGCATCTATCAACAACAAATAATTTTTACTAAGCATAAATTTGGCCACATGTAGTTGGGCACACCTGTAATCCCAACAACCTGGAAGGCAGAGGCAGGAGAATCACAAGTTAAGAGGCCAGAAGCATTCTGTGATACTTAGCCAGACTGTTTGAAGATAAAAAGGGCAGAGGTTTGGGGGTGCAGCTCAGTGGTAGAGCACTTGCAAAGTATGCACAAGTCCTTGGGTTCAGCTCCCCTAGTACTGACAAATAGAAAATTCTGCATTATGGAAAATTTTCTCATCTTTTTTTTTTTTTTTTCTTATCATGGTCTGTGTTGTGGAACCATAACTTTAAATCTTTCAACCCAGAAAACCTCTCTACAAAGACTATAACAACAACAAAAAGAATGGCTTTATTACTGAATATATACTAAACCGGGCTGGGATTTAGCTCAGTTGGTAGAGCACTGCCCTGTAGTCTCTGAGGTCCTTAGTTCAATTCCCAGCACTACAAAAATGGGAGAAGGACCTGGCAATCCACTCCCAAGGCAATTCCGAAACAGTCAGCCATTGAAAACCCTATGAGGGTTGCTATGAGTCGGATACCAACTTGACAGCATCTAACAACAACAACAACATATACTAAACCAGAAGGGGCTGCCCATCACAAGCAATCTGCTGAAGGACTGATACATTAGAAACTTTACATTTTTATATAGCCAAGCAGATACAACTCTTTCACATACATGTTATCAAGATAAACAACTTTCCTGAAGTAAGAGGTCTTCACAACACTGTTCATTGCACATAGTTCACCCTAAATTTACCTGGTATTTGGAGTGACCATCTGGTTACCTAATTGGCTTTATCCAGTTTTGTTGTCGGTAGGTGCCATCAAGCTGGTATCTGACTCATAGCGACCCATGTACAACAGGTGAAACAGTGTTGTTACTGCTTCTCTGCTATTCATAGGGTTTTCAATGGCAGATTGTGTTTTGGGAGTGCCTCCATGTCTGGGTGAAAAAGGGGGATCAAAGACCCCTCCTGTAAAAAAGGGGAAAACCTCCTTTACAACCTAAGGAGGCCAGCCTGGGCCAAAAGGTAAAAGAAAAATGACACACTTGAAAATCAGATCCAAAGGTGGGCAGGCGTATGCCTCCCCTTAATGGGATGCAGACTTAACAGCTTCAGAAGCCGCTCCCTTCCATGTAGTTGTCTGCCATTCTCTATAGCTCTCTGCAGATGTTCGCAGTTGTCAGTAGGTCTCTGTAGTAGTTCACAGATGTTCAGAGATGCCCACCACCTAGCGGCTGGACCTGCACGCTTCCTGTCCCCTAAATCAGAAGTGCAAATGCAGCTGTTTGGAAACCTTGGCTGCTGCACCCATCCCCTTTCTGATTTCTGTCTTAGAAAGTGTAGTTTTCTTTCTTTCTCCCTTTGTCTTCCCATCTCTCCTCCTCTCCATGCTGACCTAAATCCTAAACCTGCTTACCTGGCACTCCTGGCACTCCTCAGCCACTCTCCCCTTCTCTAACTCTAAATAAACTATCCTTGAAGTTCCTTTCTGGATCTATTTTTAAAGTCTTTTCTCAATGGGACCAAGAACCCCAAAGGGCAGTTGGCTACCTTGTTGACACATGCATCTAACATACCCTGATCAAATTTGACCCAGCCCTTACCCACAAATATTCCCCTGCTCTCTCCCACTGGGGTCTCATCCCTGCCAAGGTGCCAGGCAATAGGGCAATTGCTGCTGTTGGCCCATTAGAACACAGGTACCAGCTGAAGCTATAGCTACAGGGCAGCTGTTTTAAGTTCAAACTTGCAAACTCAGGATTTTTGAAGGGGTTGATATTTTAAGTCACTGCATCTTGTAATACTTTGCTATATTGTTGTTGTTGTTAGGTGCCGTCGAGTCGGTATCCGACTCATAGCGACCCTCAGTACAACAGGGGAAACACTATTGTCAGTGCTTCTCTGTTGTTCATAGGGTTTTCAATGGCAGATTGATTTTTTGGGAGGGGGTTGCCAGGTCCTTCTCCCAAGCCTGCAGCTTCCGGTGTTCCCAGGCGGTCTCCCATCCAGGTACTAACCAGGCCCGACCCTGCTTAGCTTCCGAGATCTGACGGGATTGGATGCCACAGGGCTACGGCTGCAGGCACTTTGCTATGTAGGAGGTAATAATCAGAAGTGTTCAGCACCGGGTTTTGTTTTATTTTTATCTTGTTTTGTTTTTCTCCTTGCTCTCTTTAATATTCCTTTGATAAAAATAAAAGATCGTTGTACTGAAATTCTGTGTTGGGCTGCGCTTGGGCTATAAAGTGGGCTTCTTTTTTTTCAGAGGATTTCTCTGCTTTAAAGCTGAAGGGTAGTTTGATTTCTCAAGTATTTCTTCACTTTGTTGTTAGGTGCCGTTGAGTCATTGTCTAACTTACAGCCACCCTACCTACAACAAGGGAAACACTATTGTCAGTGCTTCTCTGTTGTTCATAGGGTTTTCAATAGCTGATGGTTTTTTTGGAAGTGGGTTGCCAGGTCCTTCTCCCAAGCCTACAGCACCTGGTGTTCCCAGGTGGTTTCCCATCCACTTACTAACCAGGCTCAACCCTGCTTAGCGAGTTCTGAGGGGATCAGAAACCAGCATGGTATGACTGCAGTTTCTTCTTCAAATATATTCTCCACAGAGTTGTGGAGAATTTTTACTTCAAAGATTTACCAAATCTTTACTTCAAAAAAACATTTGAAGAGCAACATAGGAAAGCTTCTTGTTAGATGCCGTCTAGTTGACTCCGACTCCTAGAAACCCCCAAAGGGTTTTCAATGGCTGATTGTTTCGGAGTTGCCTCCAGAGTGGATTGACACATCCTTTTCCCATTTTTGTGCTCTCATTTCTGGGGATTGAAGTCCTGTCCTCAGAGAGCGCGAAGTAGCACTCTACCAACTGAGCTAAACCCCAGCCTATGAGAAAGCTAGGCCACTTGAATTTTTAAAAAGCAGGAGAGGGGAGATTCATTTGTGAGGCTCACATAAACACAAAACAACAACAGAATATCCAGAAATGATCTTTCTTACCTCTCACTATGACACCCACATGCAAATGCAAAATGCAGAGGTTCCCAAAGATAAATGCAGCTGGTAGGCAGCAAAATCAGAGCTTGTAGAAGCTGTTGGGTGAGGAGGGGGTGGGTTATGAGGAGTAAAACAAAGCAAGGGAGGAGCTGGGTGTATGAGTGGGTGGATTTGTTTAATAACTGTGCTTTTGCAGTTTATTTATCTTAAAAATCAGAACAAAGGATGCCAATTACTTTTTAACCTGTTGGTAAGGAAGGTTGTATCCACTCTTTCTTGAATATTATAAATGCTCAATTCTGATGTTTCTGTTTATACATTCTTTTTCTTTTCCTTTTCATTTTTTTTTTTTTATGTACTGCTGTGTTGAACCCAGATCCTCTCTGAAGCTAGGCAAGTGCTCTACCACTGAGCTGCACCCCCAGTTCTTTCTTTATTTTTTGAGACAGGGTCCTCTTAAGTGGCACTGTCTGCCTCTGGCCTCAAACTCACCTTCTTCCTGCCTCAGCCTCCCCAGTTGCTGGAATTATAGGCATCTACCAGGTCACCTGGATATTTTCTTTTTTTTATAAAAGATTCTTTCTATCTCAAATAGTTGAATATAATTTTTTGACATTTGAGAATGAATCAGGGAAAAGGATAGACCACGAGTTTAGCAATATGCAATTAGCCTTCAATAAATTACTGTGCCTTCTTCAAAGAAAAACTTCACATAGCTATGGGAGATCTACCAAAGCCTCTGGGTGGATGAGGGAATTTATAATAAAGGGTGAATTGAAGGGCAAGCAGGAGCCCATAGAAACCTCCTTCAGAGCAGATTTCTTCCCCAGAATGGAGAGCAGCGTGATTGGCTCCCATCTGTTTTACAGCAGGACGGGGCTGACACTGAGCTTGGCCTGGCACGGGGGAAAGTAAGTGAATGGAGCAGGAAGGGTGAGAATAAACAATCAGGGGCTCAACTATATTGGCCAATACAGGACAATGAGGGCATTTCAGATGACCAAAGCCCTGGAGGACAGAATGCTGGTTGGCAAAGAAACACCACGAGGTCTGACAAGCCTATAATGTGGACACTGGGAAGCCTGAGGCAGAAGATGAGGATTTTTAATAAACCAGAGGCTAGGCTATTAGGTATTTAAGTTTCCTTTTCTTAGGTCTTGACCTTAGGTCTTGCTATGTTCCCCAGGATGGTTTTGAACTCCTAGGCTCAAGTGATCTTCCCATGTAGCGGGGACTAAAGGCGTGTTCTACCATGCCTGCCTGCAGCTGTAGCCCTGTGGCATCCGATCCCATCAGATCTCAGAAGCTAAGCAGGGTCGGGCCTGTTTAGTACCTGGATGGGAGACCGCCTGGGAACACCAGAAGCTGTAGGCTTGGGAGAAGGACCTGGCAACCCCCTCCCAAAAATCAATCTGCCATTGAAAACCCTATGAACAGCAGAGAAGCACTGACAATAGTGTTTCCCCTGTTGTACAGAGGGTCGCTATGAGTCGGATACTGACTCGACAGCACCTAACAACAACAA
>VMDO01013625.1:0-57507 GCA_007922755.1 Pedetes capensis | reverse complement strand
TTCAACAAACAGATGCAGCACTGGAGGTGTTAACATGTTTATGCCAACAGATTTGGAAAACAGCTACTTGGCCAACTGACTGGAAGAGATCCATATTTGTGCCTATTCCCAAAAAAGGGGATCCAACTGAATGTGCAAACTATCAGACAATATCATTAATATCACACACCAGCAAAATTCTACTAAAGATCATTCAGAAACAACTGTAGCAGTATATAGACAGGGAATTACCGGAAAATCAAGCTGGATTCAGAAGAGGGCGGGGAACTAGGGACATCATTGCTGATGTCAGGTGGATATTAGCTGAAAGCAGAGAATATCACAAAGATGTCTATCTATGTTTTATTGACTATGCAAAAGCATTTGATTGTGTGGATCATAACAAATTATGGATAACACTTCAGAAAATGGGACTACCAGAACACCTAATTGTGCTCATGAGAAATCTGTACATGAACCAGGAGGCAGTTTGAATAGAACAAGGAAACACTGAGTGGTTTAAAGTTGAGAAAGATGTGCGTCAGGGCTGTATACTTTCACCCTATCTCTTCAATTTATACGCTGGGCAAATAATCTGAGAAGCTGGACTTTATGAGGAAGAACGTGGCATCAAGATTGGAGGAAGACTCATTAACAACCTGTGTTATGCAGATGACACCACTTTGCTTGCTGAAAATGAAGAGGATTTAAAACATTTACTGATGAAGATCAAAGATCATAGCCTTCAATATGGGTTTATGACTAAACATCAACAAAACAAAAATCCTTATGACTGGGTCAGCACGCAGCTTCACAATAAATGGAGAAAAGATTGAGGTTGTCCAAGATTTTGCTTGGCTTGGCTCTATAATAACACCCGTGGAAGCAGCAGTCAAGAAATCCAAAGACGCATTGCTCTAGGAAAAGCTGTGGCAAAAGATCTCTTTAGAGTATTGAAAAGCAAAGATGTCACATTGAAGACGAAGGTGCGTCTGACTCATGCCATGGTATTTTCAGTGGCATCATATGGTTGTGAAAGCTGGACATTGAACAAAGGAGACAGTAAAAGAATTGATGCTTTTGAATTGTGGTGCTGGAGACATCTATTGAATATACCATGGACTGCCAAAAGAACCAACAAATCTGTCCTAGAAGAAGTACAACCAGAGTGCTCCTTGGAAGCAAGAATGGCCAAACTGTGTCTTTCATATTTCGGACATGTAGTCAGGAGAGAACAATCCCTGGAGAAGGACATCATGTTTGGGAGAGTGGCAGGTCAACACAAAAGAGGAAAACCCTCCACCAGATGGACTGACACAGTGTCTGCAACAATGGGCTTAAACATAAATAAGATTGTTTGCCTGGCACAGAATTAGCAAGTGTTTCGATCTGCTGTACATAGGGTCGCTATGAGTCGGACTCGACTCGACGGCACCTAACAACAACAACAACAACAACAACAACAACAACCAGTTAACTGGGGAGAAAAGAGAGAATCTTAAATTGCAAATAAAGGCATTTCAATTAGTTATAAAGAGAAATGCCCAGAAGGGAGAATTATTTAACATGGAAATGGGATTTTGGGGGAATCATCTTTTCCAGATATTTTATGTAATGCTATTCTAGAGGCTAAACTTTTTTGTATTCCATTCACCACTCTACCCTTTTAAGTCCTCCAAATGCTGACTCAACTCATATACCACATTCTGGGTGTTGTCTCCCTACTCTTCCCAATCATTTCATAGTGAGGAATGGTTCAAAGCTGATTCATTTTACTGCCAGAGGACTTTGCTTCAGAGCAGTGAAAATGCATTCCTGAAATGGTTTAAAGCCAAAGCTGGACAAGCCAGTGTCATAGGGTCCTTCCTACCTGGGCCATCCCAGGCCAAGGTTTTTTTAATGACCAAAAAAAGCCTTCAAAGAAAGGCCCTTTTATTGTCTAGATTTCTGTGATTTTGCTTTTTGCCATCTGGTGGTGTTGATTGGTAATTGCAACCGTTAGACAAATTGACTAGTTGACAGAAATACAATTTCGCTACCCACTTTTTGGGGCTGGGATTTAGCTCAGTCGGTAGAACACTGCGCTGCAGTCTCTGAGGTCTTGAGTTCAATTCCCAGCACCACAAAAATGGGAGAAGGGCCTCGCAATCCACTCCCAACTTGAGGGCACCTAACAACAACAACAATCTACTTTGCTAGAGAAGTTCTCCTGATTTTGAGGAAAGGGATGCAGACTTACATAGTTATTTCCCTTTTTATATCTACCTGCTTTCCCATGTAAGAAATGCTAAAAGATCAACTAGAGGAGAATCCTGATGTCAACAGTTTGTATTTATGATCCCATGGGTCCAAGGGGATATCTAATTTTTAAAGTTTATTCATTAGTTTTCAATAGAGGGGATTTCACCCAGGGCCTCACACATGCTTTTCAAGTGCTCTACCACTGAGTTCCATCCTCATCTCATTTTTTACTTTCTATTTTGAGACAGGCTCTTGCTAAGTTACACAGCCTGCCCTTGGACTTTACCTTGTGATCCTCCTGCCTCCATTGGAGTGGCTGAGATTACAGGCCTGCACCACCACACCCTGCCTTAAGGGAAATCTAAGACTGAGGCCAACAGATGTTACTGTACAAGCAGATCCTGTGGAGACACAGCCCTCTGATGGGAGTATCTCTGTCCAAGGAAGTGCAATTAAGAAAACCCAGCCTAAGAAAGTGAGAATTACCCTAGCAGCAAACTGAAAGTGGAATAATAGTATCAGGAATATTTTTTATTGATGCAAAAATGAATATTTATGTTAAAATGTCCATTATCTGTGTGATTACTCTGACATACCCAGTAAGATGCTGTTGTGTTCTATTTCTCCACAGGGATTCCTGAAAAACTCAAGTTATGGTTAAAAGGTCTAGCTGACTTGGGTCCATGCCTTAGAATTTCATGCCTTTTGCTTCAGCTTATTACCTGCAGTACAGTATAAAATAGCATAGGCATTTTGACTTCGGTAAATTAGAAATCCCTATTATTTCCTGATGTCTTATGATTTTAAATTTCTGTTCATGGGGCCTAATGACTGTCTACAGAGTGAAAAATGCAGTTTTGAAGCCTAGGATTCCTCTGGGCTTCTTCCAAATAATTTCTTCTTTTAACCTATGAAGAATCCCTTGTTAACAGGTCCATCCTTCAATAGTCAAACAGAATTCATTATATACCACCTAGAGTGCCTAAAATTCCTCCATTAGCAATTCAAAGTATGCAGTTAACTGGAGAGGAGGTAATGTGTGTCTATATATGTGTGTGTATGTAGGTGGCATGGGGAGAGGAACATTAAAGATAACTGTGATCATTTGTTCTGGAACCTGCAAATGACTGCTCATGACTGGAATGCGTGGCAGAGCATGGGGGTCATGAATGGTGACTTCCGATTTGTATTCTGATTGTCAGTACTGGGACTGACAAAGGCCAGTATCAATTTGTATGTCTAAAAACCATCCTTTATGCCTGAATTACATTCTCCTTGTTGATGTTTTATTGAAAGAATTGTTTCCATTTGCTGAGGAGAAAAATTTAATAAGAAGAATTGAGGAAGGTCTGTGCTTAGTGATGCCCAAAGTGTTTGTCTTTGACATTGCCTGTGGCCTGGAGAACCTTGAGAAGACCTGAGATAATGAGATCTTCCATCCTTCGGACTCCAGAGATGCTTGTCTCATTTTCCAGGCCAGTGGTGGTGGCCCACAGGGGCAAGTGCCAGTGAAGGAATACATCAGACTCTATCATATGTTTCATTCAGGAATTAGCATCCTTCCTTTGTTCTCTTTATCTTCTAACTATTGCTTGTATTCCAAATTCACTTTATTTAGTTTATTGTGCCTCAGAGACATACATATTGTATCTACTCAGTACCCCTGCCACTTTGGGACACCAATAGAGTTATTTTCTGGGGGGAAATACTCCTTGTGCGTTGCTCCCTCAAATGCAACCATAGTCAACAAAATGGCAGCTGCTTGGTATTTATATCTTCCACAGTGGGGTGCAATTGATGCTAAAAGTAGAAGCACCGAAAACATGTAGGACCACTTAGAACTGATCCCTGGAATGTTTGAGCATGGGGTTCTGGAGAAAATATAAATTAGTCCCTTTGTGGAGATGAGTGGGACATCATATTTGAGATGTCAACCACTGTATTCTCTAGCACATGAAGGGAGTCAGTTTGCCTTAAAAGAGTCTGAGACTGAGCTGTCCAGAAAGCAGAAGTGAAACATTTTCAGGCTTTCGATCCTATATTTCAGTTGATCTCAAAGTAATAGACCTTCTTGTTGTTGCAAAATATACCTCTAACTTATTTTTAAGCCATGTATTATATCTAGTAAATATATACACTATGCACTGGGGTTTAGCTCAGTTGGTAGAGTGCCTGCTCCACACTCTCTGAGGACACAGGTTTGATCCCCAGGACAGCAAAAATGGGAGAAGGAAGTGACAATCCACTCCCAAAACAATCCTGAAACAATCAGCCATTGAAAATCCTATGAGGGTCACTATAAGTCAGACCCGGCTCAACAGCACCTAACAACAACATAAACACTATGTATTTATTTTGTATACTAAAATATATATTTCTTTTTTGAGTAACTTTGTCCAATTTGTTGATATCATGAGGAGCCAAGAGTCTAAACTGACACACAGATTTCTCACCAAGATGATATGTTCCTACTCTTACCCGTACATTGTAAGAAAATGTCTGTAAGTGTGTAGCTTCTAACTGTGGATGTTTGGTCATCTTATTTTCTCTCCAGAAGGCTAAAGAAGACATAAGAATGTTGTAGTGAGAATTTAAGGAAAAGAAAAAAATTGGTTACTCAAAAGCAGTTTTGAGAGGGCCTTTGGATTAGTTCCTGCTTGACTTTGCAAAGCCCAGCTCTGCTATGATAATCAGTTCCAATGTCCCCATAGAATTTCTTTTACAAACCTACTTGAGAATACAGTTTGTTTCTCAGAATGATTGCATGTATTCATTACCTTTAATTATTGAAAGTTCATTTCTATTTGCAAAGTGGGTTTAAAGATAAGTCTTACTAGGATTTGACTTCTCATCTTCTAAAATGCCACCCAGCTCAAGCAGATTGAGAATAATTCCTCGTCTTTCACAGTTTTGGAAGAATCCAAATGTAATTCACAATGAATCTGTGCAATGTTGTTTTTTTAATTTCCTTTTATGAAAAACAAATTGTGTCCAGATTACTCATCTAACATTTACCATTAAATACTATGATTTCATTTTTAGTAGTGACAGTTCTTTACTTTCCTAGGGAAAAACTGAGTTAGGTGAATGAAATAATTGACCTTCTCATTGTGATAAATTCAATTGGTGGCAAGGTATATTCTCTAAATGGGGAAAATGCTAGTAAAGACTCCTAGACATCCTGAGCAATTCCATCTGTATGGAATTTATAAGAAAACCCAATTGTAGCAACCATTATAGAAGGAAATGGGTCATGTGAAGTAAACATATTTGAAATATTTTTCTCCATTTGTTGGCGAGTGCCCAACTTCATGGATTTTACCAGTTACTTGAACATCTCTTAGAGCCTCTGGACCCAGAAAAGGCAAAGACTTTGATATGAAATAGATCCTCCCTCAGAGAGATTTCTCTAACCATTTTGCTAGTTTAAGTCCATTTCCCCAGTGAAATCCCTTATTTATGTAACTCTGTGATATTTATAGCAGCTTTAGTGATTTTTAGGTCACTACTATAAAGTCTGTCCTTTTATGTACTTAATTATGGATTTAAATTGAGCTGCAATAGGAAGGCGTTGGATCTCACCTCAGTCTACCTACCCACTCTATCACAAAGGGGAAGTATTCACTGTTTATTTTTACCCTGGAGTAATGCAAGTGGATTAAAAATTTCTCAGGAAATTAGGAAATAAGGTTTCCCAAGTTTTGGGATTATGATTTTATTTACATTTCACAGGATAGAGAGGTAGGGTAGGGACTCCTTGTACTATCCACCTAGGTCACATTTCTCTTTATAGACTAACTTTATCCTGGAAAATCTTATGGCATGGCCTGTATTATGTGTGTGTGTAGGAGGGGGGTTGTGGGGATAAGCTGGCCAAAGGCCCTCCCTTTTCTGGGCAAAACTAGAACTTGAGATGAACTAAAGTACAGACAGAACTAAACCAAGGCGAGCTATCAATTTAGAACAGGGATTTAGAGATCCTGGGTAGAATCTGTAGGCATTTTAAGCTGAAAGATCATGTAAAGCTAAGTTGGGATTCATGAGAAAGAAGATAACCCAGAGTCATTATTAATCTTCAAGAAGATTTATTAATTGCTAGCAATGACCCAGCCTGAGCAATCTCTAGAAAGTTGAGCAAAAGGACAATGGTAGACTGGGTCCTTTAAGGGGTTCAGAAGAGGGTGGGCCCTCTGCAAAGGTATAAAAAATTAGCCAAGTAGATTACAGAAGCTGAACAGTATTGATTTTACACAGGAGGGGAGTGCGTTCCAATGACCAGTCTTGTAGGTATGAGAACAAAAGGGAGGCTTTTACAAGTGCTGTGGAGGTGGGGCACGGACTTAATGATTATAGAGTCATGTAATTATCCAAAAGAATACTCTTGGGACTTTTAATTTACAGAAAATAGCAGCTTATGCAAAACATGATTTCCGTAGTCTTTAACAATCACCACTTCTTCAGTGAGGAGACATATGAACTCACAAGGCACAACAATCAGTATCAAATCAGGCAATTACAGAAAACAAATTCTATGAGTTTCTTATGAAACTAGAGACCAGCAGCTAATCAACTAGAGGCAAAAGGGGACATTTAAGGCGGGTCTTTTTTGGCACACTTCAAAACAAGTCAATAATGATCATGTGAATGCAAACATAGGGAAGTTGCTTTGTGGAAGATAAAATAAATGAAGATATGGAGTCTGAGGCAGATAGATAATTTAATCTGTTTCCAAGAAAATGAAGACAGAGACTGACTAGGTTTCTTTCACCATTTTTTCCTATTCTTTTCTTTTTCTTCTTTCTTTTAGTACTGGTGAGTTGAACCCAGGGTCTCATGCAAGCTAGGTAAATGCTCCACCACTGAGCCACTCCACAGCTCCTTTATTCTTTTTTTTTAATTTTTAATTTTGAGATAGAGTCTCAATAAGTTGCACAGGCTGCCTCTGGCCTTGAAATTTTGATCCCCTTGCCTCAGGTTCCCAAGTCACTGAGATTATAAGCGCGCACCATGGTGCCCAGTGATTGGCTGGGTTTCTGTTTCTGATTCTGGGTTTCATGATGTATCTGAGACCACGATGTACTTAAATATTCTCAAAATGAAATATTCTTTTTATTTCCGAGTTGAAATTGTTTCTTTTCCTAGTAACCCAATATTTCCTGAAGGTATATATCAGCTTAAGAAAGTCTCTTTCTTTATATCCCCTATTAATTCCAATAAAGTTGGCTAAGCCTTAGTCTCTGTAATGAATTTTAATTTACTTTAATTTTAATTTTAATATATGGAAATTAAAATTACTTATTAAAAGTAAATACGCTTTAATTTCCTTATGGAATTTCAATACCAATTAAAGCATGCCTTATTTTTGAATTGACATATAATTAGCCTTGATAGAAGAAACAGAGCTAGTAATCTAATTTTCTGGTTGTTCCACCTTGTTTCAGAGTTGAACCGATGCTGCTTTCAACAATAAAATACTCATGAAGTCTGAAGATAGTTGCCATACTTGCCTCACTGTTTTTTAAACCTTATGATTTGTTCAATCCTAAATTGCTCATTCTAGTTTTATCAAACTCCTTTAAGGTTCCGAGAATTTGCTAACTTTCAAGGACCTGTAAGTGAAACATTTAAGTAGGCCACATCCTCAATATGTAAGGGGCAAAAGAATACTGAGAAAAAGTGAAAAGGTCCACTTGCTAAATTATATAGGAAGGGTGAAAAGTGTAGACACAAAGGGAAGTAACTTATTTACATAGATGTAGATCATCAATATTAGAGTGACAGTCTGGATCCAGAGATGACCCTGTGGAGGATATATGGATTTGTCAGAAGCAGGCCTGTGACCACCAATGTCTATGATTACACAAGTCTTTTATATAAAAATGCACAGTATTTGCATATAACCTACACGTATCTTCTGAAATCCTTTAAATCATTTCTAGATTACTTATTTAATATCATGAAAATGCTGTGTAGTTATTTCACTATGTTATTTAGGAAATAATAAAAAAGTTTGTATATGTTCAGTACAGAAAATTCCCCGGTTTTTGAGTATTTTTTTAATCTGTTTTGGTTGTATCTGCAAATGCAGAACCCACAAACATGGAGAGCTGACCATAAATCACTCTCCTTCCTACAAGCATTTGTCTTGTTATAGTTAAAGAAGAGTAATTTAGTGTTGATTTTTTTAAAAATCACATCATGTTTTGTTATTTAATGATTGCTCTTATCTTTAGTCATACACCTGATAATTAAAAAAATTGAAATGATTTGTGAATATTGGAAGTGGCCCTGCCTAAAAAAGGGCTAGTATACTAATGTCTGTGGCCCAGCGGAGAATTTTTTTCTTTACTTTACAGTTGTCAACTCTACTCCACTGTTTAACCAGCCTACTCATGTCTGTCAGCTTGCAGAAACCCTTCATTACAATGAACAGAACAAGAACACGATTAGCAAAACAATTGGAATGCATAACACGAACAACACTGCATGTTTAATGGCAGCAAAGCCCTCTGGTATTTCTCTGAAACTCTCAGGGACGTATGTGTCCACGGCAGTCAATGGGTTAAGTCATATTTTTACATGTGGGTTTTCAAATCAGATCTATCAGTCAGGATGCAACCAGAGAAACAGAATCAATTGGATATATGTATTTAGGTATTTAGTTCAAGGGATTGGCTGACATGACTTACATGAAAATGGGGTCTGGCCATAGAATTTTGAAATCTGTAGGCTTAGAACACCAGGAAATGCAAGGTGGAATTCTTGGGCTTGGACTAAAGCTTCTTTCCACAGAAGAATTTTAGCTTTTCAAGGAAGACTTGGCTCTGCTTTTAAGGCCATCCAACTGATTGTATCAGGCCCATACTTTCTTAAAATCAACTGATTATAGATTTTAGTCACTTCTACAAAATACCTTCACAGCAACACCTAGATTAGTGGTTGATTGAATGATTGGGAGTTGTAGCCTAGCCAGCTGAACAGCCTCCCACACCCCTCCAAAACGAAACAAACAAACAAAAAACCATCACAGATTTCTGGAGAACAAACAGCCCAACTCACGAGGTGGATCTCAGGTTCATCTCATGTTCCTCAGTGAGGTACCAAATTTGATTAATTCCTTCATGAATCAATTGTACTAATTCTAAGAAATCAAGTTAAAGAGATACCTTTTAATTAGCTATCCATGAAATTTAGAGAATATATCTGAAGTGTGGCAGGTGGGGAGAACATTGGCAAAGATGCACTATGAAAACAAACATCTCTGCTTTGCCTTGTTGGAGCTGAAAAAATTCTCTCCTTTTATCTCAGCATTAATCTAACAGCAGTTGACCATCATCTGGCATAAATATTCTATTTTGCTGACATTATCTCTAAATGATGATCCAGGAGTAGATCTCAGAATGAGTTCTAAACTGCCACTTTACTCTCTCTGTTTCAGAGACCTTGGGAATTTTATTGGAGGATGTCGGTGGGGACCAAGGAAAGCATTTTCTATTATATCACATTTAAACACAGAGAGATATGATGGGAGAGTAAACTAACTCATGATAAATAGCATGTGCTGATGCTCTAGTCTGAATTTAAAATGGTGGTTCTCTAATAAATTTATCATGGGTTAGTGTTTTATTGGTCAAGAGGGGATATTATACTTTATATACAAAAAGATGGCATTTCTTCATGGGGATAATAAATTCTGTTCATTTCAGACATTCATGTAGCAAAATGATGTGAATTTTATGAGTAAATCAGGTCAGCAGATAAAAGTGACAAGCTAGTGTTTGTTGCTATCTTTTGAAATTTGACTGACTGACATGTTGGAATTTCTTCAGATGTGGTCACTGTGCAGCTTCTCAGCTACTTTCTGTATAATTACTTTTCTAATGACTAGCAGAAAATAACATGAGATATTTTAATATTAATAATATGATACCTTTTCATATTTATTTACATCAATGGCTTGACAAATCTGTATGCTCTGTATCATTTCTTTCTTAGATTAACACAAGTACTTGTATTTCATGTTATAAATGTTACTGTCTTTGCTGGGCTAGAAGAAGATTATATTTCTGTTTTGGTTTTCATTGTTTGTTTTTTTCTCATTCTTTTCATTCCATAATGCAATCACAAAACCAACAATGGGCTTAAACATAAATAAGATTATTTGCCTGGCACAGAATCGGCAAGGGTTTCCATGAGTCAGACTCGACTCAACAGCACCTAACAACAACAATAATTATTTGTCATACACTGTGCTAGGAGCTTCACAGATATATCTTCTCATTCTTTATTTATATCCCTGTGTAGGTTTTTTTTTTTTCATTGTATAGGTGAGGAAATTAAGGTTTAAGGAAGTAATTTAAGGATGTTAAATACCTGGTTTAAGATCACACAGCTTCCTTGCACTTGAGCTGGTATTTCAGCTTGTATCTGTATGTTTCTAAATACAAATTCTTCTCTATTACCTCATCTGCCCACTAGATTTGTTATTAGGCCATATAAAAATGTAGATTCCAAAAGAATAGTGATTCTCAAAGCAGGAAATCTTAAGTAGCCATCTTTTCAAGCTAGACAACTACCTTCAGAAACTGTTTTCATATGGAGAAAAATCAAGAATAGAATTGCCCGGGGTCTCTTTAATTCTGACTCCATTTTGAGATCTGAAATAATTACTTATTGGTATGGAAGGTTTCATTTAAATGAAATAAAATTCACTTATGCTATGCTTGTATTTAGGATCAAATGATATCTATGCAAATTAATTGTACAATTAAGATTGTAAAGCAAATGTTTAGACTATTTTGTAGGACTGACTGATTTAAAGCACCTCAGAAGGACCATTAACATACAAATAATTGCTCTGCTATTTTGAAAGAGGTCTACTTGTTATCCATTCATTAAGGCCAATGATCAAAGAATTCTGCTTGATAATGATTTGTTAACCTTCTTCAAGTTTCTATATTTACTTGAAAGTCATTAACCTACACTCTTTAAAAATATTCTGTAACTACTTTAGTTTCATCCTAATCATGATTGTTCCCTCCAAGTGGGACTAATCAGTGTAAGTTTTTTCTATAAATAGAATATGCTTAGGTCATAATGCAGTGGTTACTTTATATTTATTTATTTATGTATTTATTTATTTATTTTTCTCATAAAAGTTGTATTCAGACATCTAGCCAAAAATAAAATAGCCAAGTGGATATTTTGATCAATTTTGCTTAGTGATACCTGGATTTATGATTGTTATGAGCCCCAGAGCCTTGGATTTACTTAAAGACATCACAATCCAAAACAGGGTTATCATTTGGGGGGTTTTGTGATGATGATGAAAACAAAAGCCACCAAATATGTGGAAGGTTCAGTGTGGCAGCTTATGCCCATGTCAAAAGTTTGCATTCATATTTTTTAGAAACTTAATTGGTACATAAGAATCATCTAATTTCAGCTCAACTTTTACCGAGTGTTTCTAAATTCCATCCTCTTGCCATTTCAAAACAGGATTACATTCCATCACTTTGTAGGAAAGGTCAGAGGCAGAAAGAAAAACATTACTAGAAGAGAGATGAGGTAATGAGAAAACAATGGGACAAATTAGATAACATTTGTTCCCAGAAGACATACTCTGTTCCATTTCTAATCTTTGGGAAACTGTCCATAATCAGAGAAGGATATTTCAGTTACAATGGTGTGGCTGGAAACTTCTTCAAGCTCAAGTGTACATCAAAATCATATAGATTCTACTCTGAATAGATGAAAGTTGTTTTAAGACAATAAGGTGGGGAAATAGCCCAGCTTAACAGGTAGAAAAACACAAGGTTGACAGTAGTGCTTAATATGAACTTGCAGTTAAATAGTGAAGGGCCTCATGTGAAGAACATGGAAAGAAAAATCTTCACCAGAGGATCTTTAAGTCATATAAGCATAAAGGCCAGAAGAGCTACATAATTCTACATTATTTTTCTGTTGGATTAAACTTTCTTTTCTTTTCAAAAGCAATATTTGTATGCAGATGATTCCGGAAGTACTTAGGTGTTCATTATATGTGTTCTATGGGACATCTAATCTGTAATAATACCATGCTTTGAACTGTAACATGATGAGATAGAAGAGAAATTCCTATTATCCTCTGTAGCTTCTCTGGTTGTTAGCTAACTGCTACTGTCAACTCCATTTCCTAAGTAAATAGCATTAAACTTCTTTACTGCTAATTTTCTCTCAACTTCTATTAAGTATCCATATTGTGGCTTTGGTTTTGACAAGAGAGTTTAGTCTACTTCTCTTTTATGTTTCAGAAATATGATAAGGGAAGATTAGCTCAGAGAAAATATCTGTCATAGAGATGGCAGATGAGTTGTATATTGACTAGAAATTTCTTAGCTCCACAGTTATCTTTAAAATACAAAATCAGATTAACTGTCTGTAAGCACAGACCATTTTGATTCAAGTCCATGAAATAGCAAAAATATTTTAGTCAGTGAGCTGGTTTTCTGTCATTCATAATTATGATACTAATTTTCCAACTCTGCATCTTGAAAAAGGTGACAGCATTTTCTTCCCTTTCTGATTATCTATGTCTATAGGAGCATTTGTGCTTTGGAGGACAGATTCCCTTTAATCTTTGAAAATCTAAGAAAAGGTATAAAGACACACATAATGTAGAATTTAAACAAAACTCCAGAGAATTTAGACTCCATTAATAAAAAAATATATAAATAAGAACAAAACAAAGAACAAAAAGTAGAAAAAAGAACCCATAGATGAAAATAGTTGTGACTTTGGAAAAGAAAAATTTTTTTAGGACATAAAACACATAAATAATAATGAAAAGCTCTGACAAATTAGACTTATCCAAATTAAAAACTTTTGTTCTTTAAAGTACACAGATGACAAATTAAAATGCAAAAGCACATACTGGGAGAAATTACTCTACTATAGATATATGATATAATACTCATATTCAGAACTCACAAAGAACTCTTAAAACTCAATAAAAACAACATAAGCAGCCAAATTAAATAAATCAGTAGAAGATTGATTGAATGGGACATTCATGAAAGAAGAAACACAAATGTCCATGAAGATATTTAATTGGTAACAAATGAAAATTGAAACTACAATGAAGTACTATTACATGTCTCCTTGTTGTTGTCTCCTCAAGTTGGGTCTGACTCATAGTGACGCTATGTACAACAGAACAAAACGCTCCCGACACTGTGCTATGCGTGGCACTATGTCAGTGCTTCTTTGCATTCATTGGGTTTTCAATAGCTGTTTGTTTGGGGATAATTTTGTGAGTGGGCTTCCAGGTCCTTCTCCCATTTTTTGGGTGCTGGAGATCAAACCCAGGGCCTTGGAATGCACAGAGCAAGCACTTTACCAACTGAGCTAAACCCTATACCAAAAATTGCAGAGACCAACAATACAAAGTATTGGTGAGGATGGAGTGTATCCCAAACTCTCTCATACATTACTGGTGGGAATATGAAGTATTACAGTCACTATGAAAACCACTTTAGCAATTTATAAGGTAGAACATATGTATGTTTACCACATAAACCATATGATCCCATGTTCCTAGGTATTTCTTAAGAACAGTGACAACATAGGTTCACACAAAAAATATTTATAGCATCCTTACTCATAATAGTCCATCCTGAAAGGAACTCAAATGTATGAATATAATTGTTATTGTTGTTGTTGTCAGGTGTCATTGAATCGGAGCCAACTCATAGCACCCTCATAAGGTTTTCAGTGGCTGATTATTTCAGGATTGCTTTGGGAGTGGATTGACATATCCTTCTCCTGTTTCTGTGGTGCTGGGGATCAAATCTGAGTCCTCAGAGAGTGCAGAGCAGCACTCTACCAATTGAGCCAAACTGCAGCTCGTGAACATAATGTTGTTGTTGTTGTTAGGTGATGTCAAGTCGTGTCCGACTCATAGTGACCTTCATAGGGTTTTTGATGGCTGTTTTGGGATTGTCTTGGGAGTGGATTGCCATGTCTTTCTCCCATTTTTGTGGTGCTAGGAATCAAACTCGAGACCTCAGAGACTGCAGAGCATTGCCCTACCAGCTGAGCTAAATCCCAGCCCCATGAATGTAATAGTTCCACTTTTATCATGGGGGATATATTCCAATACCCCCAGCATAGGCTCGAAAGGTCAGTAGTACTGAGCACTCTCTCTCTCTCTCTCTCTCTCTCTTTATGTCTCTCTCAATATCTCTCTCTGTCTTTTCCTCTATATAAATACCTATGACAAGGTTTAATTCATAAATTAAGCAAGGAAAAGTTTAACAATGATAACTAATAGGACAATTATATAAATATACTATAATGAAAGTTATATAAATGTAGCTTCTCTCTCTCCCTCTTTCACTCTCTCTCTCTCTGAAATTCCCCATTTAATATTTTCTGATGTGGTTAATGTCAGATAACTAAAACTTCAGACAGCAAAACCTTAACCAAGGAGGGACTAATGTTAAAAATTACTGTGGTATTTCCATACATCATAATACTGCTCAACAATACAAAGTAAAAAACCACTGATATGCACAACAAGGATATATCCAAAAATCATTATGAAGAATGAAAGAAGATAGACACAAAAAGTGCATACTATAGAATCCATTTATATGAAATTCTAGAAGGGAACTGACAGAATGCAGTCAGGAATAGTTTGAGACTTGTGTGTGTTGTGGGGCTGGGAGGTATAGAATGTAAGGGGCAAGAGGGAACTCTATTTAGACTTAGAATATTTATATCCCGATTATGGTTGTGGGTAAATAGTAGATACATTCATCAAGATTCATTTGACTATTTTTGTTGTTGTTAGATGCCGTCCAGCTGAATCCGACTCATAGTGACCCTATGTATAGCAGATCAAAACACTTCTCTATTCTGTGACAGGCACAGAATCTGGGGATCTGGGGATCTGGATGCAATCAGGAGTCTGCTTGGTTCCAGTCTAAGTGACCATTCACAAGCAAGATCCCACTGGGCTATTGTGCTTTCAGTAGTTCTGTGGCTGTTAATAAATATGATTCTTATTCATAACTAAATTCAAGTTATTGCCCTCAATTAAGCAATGTATTTAGCAACTCAAAAACCAAAATATGATTCTCCTGTAAGAATTGTCACTTGTGTTTTTGTTTTGTTTATGTTTAAGCCCATTGTTGCAGACACTGTGTCAATCCATCTGGTGGAAGGTTTTCCTTTTTTTTCATTGACCTGCCACTTTCCCCAACATGATGTCTTTCTCCAGAGATTGATCTCTCCTGACTTGTTGTTGTTGTTGTTAGGTGCCGTCGAGTCGTGTCTGACTCATAGTGACCCTATGTACAGCAGATCGAAACACTTGCCGATTCTGTGCCAGGCAAACCATCTTATTTATGTTTAAGCGGATTGTTGCAGACACTGTGTCAATCCATCTGGTGGAGGGTTTTCCTCTTTTGCGTTGACCTGCCACTCTCCCAAACATGATGTCCATCTCCAGGGATTGATTTCTCCTCACTACATGTCCGAAATATGTAAGACGCAGTCTGGCCATTCTTGCTTCCAAGGAACAGTCTGGTTGCACTTCTTCTAGGACAGATTCTTCTAGGACAGTTATTGTTGTTTGGTGCTGCTGAGCAAACAAATATTTGAAGACATGGTTTGTGGACACTGTGTAGCCCAGTAGACCAATTTATCTCATCAAATCTGATTAAGGATAAGAGAAAAAAGTCTTATCTTTAAATAATCCATTAATACTTTTGGAAAAGTCATTAGATGTTTTCTGTTGTTCATTTTGTTTTGTTTTATTGTTTTGTTTGAGACAAGCTCTTTCTATGCCACTCAGACTGGCCTTGAAGTCATGATCCTACTGCCTCAACCACTGAAGTTGGGATTACAAATATGTGCCATGGCTCCTTGCTCATGTTTTCAAGATATACATCCAGAATTCTAGAAACCACCACATGCACATCTCAAGTCTGTAATAAAGATACCTTTAAAAATAAAAACACAAGTGACAATTCTTACAGGAGAATCATATTTTGGTTTTTGAATTGCTAAATACATTGCTTAATTGAGAGCAATAACTTGAATTTAGTTATGAATAAGAATCATATTTAATAACAGCCACAGAACTACTGAAAGCACAATAGCCTAGTGGCATCTTGCTTGTGAATGGTCACTTAGACTGGAACCAAGCAGACTCCTGATTGCATCCAGATCCCCAGCTCATGCATGGTCAGTTACTGAGAAGCTTTGAAGCCTTTTCCTGGCTGAGGGGCTGCAGGGAGTTACAGGCAAGGAAAGGTCAAGTAGGGGCACATCAACACAGTTAATGGTAAATTTAATAGAGCCCTCTGGTTCCTTGCTCTGCTTCCTGGCACTGCTGAGCCCTATCCCTCTCCACACCTTCTAGATGACCTCACAGAGAAGTTCAGCCTGAGCAATTTGGCACATGTCCACTTAACAGAAGGCACAAGGCTAGAGCACAGTTGTTCAAATCCCATAATGCCAGTTACTTGTGTGATGGTCTAAGAGGTGCCCAATAAAACTCAGAATGAGTTAGCTCCTATGAGGAAGAAGATCGAAGTAGCTTTAATTACTTCCCTTTGCTTAAATCAGATATAAAATGTGGATTTTCTATCTACAAGCACCACACAGAAGAAT
Organism: Pedetes capensis; assembly: GCA_007922755.1. Lineage (NCBI taxonomy): Eukaryota > Metazoa > Chordata > Mammalia > Rodentia > Pedetidae > Pedetes > Pedetes capensis. The sequence continues at coordinate 40,629 of VMDO01013625.1, read as the reverse complement.
GGGAAGGGAAAGTAAATAATTTGGAAGTCTAAAGTGGTATATGGGCTGGGATTTAGCTCAGTGGGTAGAGCACGGCGCTGCAGTCTCTGAGGTCCCGAGTTCAATTCCCAGCACCACAAAAATGGGAGAAGGACCTGACAATCCACTCCCAAGGTAATCCCGAAGCACTCAGCCATTGAAAACCCTATGAGTGTCACTATGAGTCAGATACCGACTCGACGGCACCTAACAACAACAACAACAAAGTGGTATATTGACAATAACAACAACATACCAACAATGTGCATAGCATTTGACAGCTTAGACATTTTTCTGTGTTTTCAAAAGAGATTCTTGCAATAAATCCTTGAAATTAGCAGGGGTTATTCGATGCATTTTATGGAGAAGGGGGATGGACACAGTGCCTTGTCAAAGGTAGTGAATAAACAACTGGGTACTCAAATTTATTGCTTCTCATGTGCCAACTGCCACTATTGCTATTAGTGCTAAGATTATAATTGTATCCCCATTGCCTGATATGCTGCCTCACACAGAAGACCTACTCAGGAGATTTTTAAGTGGTGTAAGGGCCTGGGATTTAGCTCAGTGGGTAGAGCGCTGCGCTGCAGTCTCTGAGGCCCTGAGTTCAATTCCCAGCACCGCAAAAATGGGAGAAGGGCCTGGCAATCCACTCCTAAGGCAATCCCGAAGCACTCAGCCATTGAAAACCCTATGAGGGTCGCTATGAGTCGGATACCGACTCGACGGCACCTAACAACAACAACAAGGGCCTGGGTTCTATCCTCTAGCACTGCAAACAAAGCAAAACAAAATTTGCTAAATACTTGAATTGTCAGTAATGTTTGTAATATTTCACTCTTCATCAAAATAGCATTCTTAGGTAGAACATATGAGGGAAATCAAGCTTTGTTTAAGTGCCAAATAGGCGATGCTCATGTTGGAAGCTTGTTGTTAGGTGCCGTTGAGTCGGTATCCAACTCATAGCGACCCTCTGTACAACAGGGGAAACACTATTGTCAGTGCTTCTCTGCTGTTCATAGGGTTTTCAATGGCAGACTGATTTTTGGGAGGGGGTTGCCAGGTCCTTCTCCCAAGCCTACAGCTTCTGGTGTTTCCAGGCGGTCTCCCATCCAGGTACTAACCAGGCCCGACCCTGCTTAGCTTCTGAGATCTGACTGGATCGGATGCCACAGGGCTACCGCTGCAGGCACGTTAGAAGCTTAGCAAATGCTTTTAAAACAAATGAATAGTTCTCAAGTACTCACCTTTCACAAAATCAAATTTGAAGTATATTCTGTGTTTGTTGTCATATTCTCTCACTAAGCCATATCTAAACACAGCCTTGATAATCTGCCAAATTGGTAAGTATTGACATTTTTCAGTGTTTCTTTTCTAGCATGTGTGAGAAATGTAATGCTTCATATACAACTCATAGGTCTCTGCTTTCATGTAATACTGTCTGCAAAGCCTGATTTGAGAAGGTGTAGTCCTAAATCTGGTACACAAGAGTTCCATAAATTCAGAACAGTGTCTACCTCAAATAATCAATCATTTCCAGAGCAAATAATTGAAAATTAATAAATACTTTCTGAATTCCCAGAGGATACTAATATGTGAGACTTCTCATGGGGTTGGAATGGTGAATGCAACATTTGGGGGAGTAAAGTATATGCAATGAGTGGAAAGTACTGAGATCAAACTTCCACTGGCATTGACTATTCAAATATTGAAGAAGGATTAATGGACAGAGAGAATATCAATATATTTCTGTATATTTCATGACAGAGTATGTTACTTTTGAATGACATTTTAGAGGTTTTTAGCAATCTAACTGTAGTAGTCATTTTTGTGTTGCTGTAACAAAATACCAGAGGCTATTAGTTTATACTGAAAAAATGTTGTCAGGTGCATAGGTGCATACCTGTAATCCAAGTGATTCAAGATGCTGACACAGGAGGTTTGTGATTTTAATGCCAGAGGCAGCCTGTGTAATTTAGCAAGATCTTGTCTCAAAATAAAATATGGGTAACACGAGTGTGTTTCAAGGTGGAGTACTTCCTAGTATGCACAAGGCACTATATTTAAACTCAAGTATTGAAAAATAAAATGAAAGAAAGAGAAGGAAAAAATGTTTATTTTTAGTGCATGCCTCACTGGAGTTTTCAGTCTAAAATCAGGCAGCCCCATTACTTCAGGCCTATGGCAAGGATGAATCATCATGACACATCACAGTAGAATAAATTGCTTGTATAATGAAATCAGGATAGACAGACAGATCAGAAGACCATGAGCATACAATCCCTTTTTTAAGCCATATCTCCAATGACCTGTGGACCTTCCATTCAACCCTACCTCTCAAAGGTTGTGCAATCCTCCAATAGCACCACTTGGGAACTACACTTTTAATGTATAGACCTTTCAGGGAACGCTCAACTGATACTTAGCCCTGGGAAAAGGCACTCCTTAAAACAGAGGAATTACTAGAAAGACAAAGGGACTGTTCAGGAAAAAATTTCTTGGACCTTTAAGACTCCTTAGTCACTTAGACGATGCAGAAAATAATCTAAAAAGAAACATTTTAATGTAGTTTTTATATTATGAGTCTGGTTCCGTACACTCAAAAATATTTAAAACATTGTTTTCTCATTTATTTTAGCAATTTATTTTTATATCGTTATAATATAAGTCAGACTTTAAGACATAGAATGCTGATGCAGAGAGTGTTGATTTTTTTTTTTCTTCTCCAGAATACTTTCTTCCAAAAAAGCTATATTGTAGGGTACATCCCTATCTCTTTATCCACACTCCTTTTTCCTTCTTCACTACTCTGTACCCCAATCCACTCCAACTATGTTACTCTGTCTGATTGCCATTGTCAAGCACAAGAACTCCTCCCTAGGCACAGGTGTGGACACATGGTTCAGATTGGGTCCATCATTTCTCTATGCATCAGATTCCAATGCTTTGTCCAAGTAAGGGTAGATGGCCCAATGTAAGTGTATAAGAGCTTGTCCTGAGGAGTGCATTAACTAGAGCTGGTGAAAAGACATGAGGATTCATGCACTTAAGACAATATGCATTCACTATGACAAGAGGTGAATGCATATTCCAATCTCGTCATGCTCATCAGCCTGAGGAGCACTTGTTCTACCAGGATACCTAGTTTGAATATATGCTTTCTCGTGGTACTGAAGTTTGATTATGTGAACCAATAAATTTCATCATTGTTTGGGCATTCTAGAAGATCAATCTGAAAGAGCTCAAGGTCACTTCCATTTTATTTCATTGTATCCTTTAGATCTCACATCTGAGGATCAGAGCTTATTTTTTCTTTATTTTCTTACCTTTATCTTTAGTTTTGCATAATTCTGCATAAAGTTGCAGCATTTGTCAAAAGCATGAGGAGCAAATCTGAATGATGTTTAAAAGCTATGGAATGAGTAATCTGTGCCATGAAACCTTTCATAGATCCAGACCTCAAAAGTGGCTAGCAAATAGGTTTCACTTTCGACTTTTACATGTAATGAAACTGGTGTTCAGGGGCCCTATTTTTAGTAGTTTAAACTCTCAGGTTCATCTGTTTTCAAAGTAATTATCTGAAATTGTCTTCCTAATTTATTCTCTTATCTGCTGTTAACATTAAAATACATTTATAAGCTAGAAAGAGAAGAAAATTATGTGGCTGGGATATTTTGCATGTTCCTGAATACATATATTCATACTTTATATCTGTAGCATAGTCTTAGCTACTATTCTTTAAATAACATCTATCTACATTCAATTAAATATGTATATAAAAAAGAACTTGTAGAAAAGACTAACATTAGATATTCCCTTATATGAGATATCTTGAGATGAGTTACGGAACACTTTGTTCTTATTCTATATCAGATTTCATTATAAGACTTGAAGAAAAACACTAATTGATAATTAACTTTTCTCAATATGTGAAAATTAATGTATCTTCAGTCTTGGTATGCCTCCCTACATGCAAAATGGAGTTGAAGAGTAAGGAACGTATTGAGTGGTTAGTCATTCTAAAAATAAGAATAGAACAATAAAGGAGAGCAAATACGTACATTGTTATTTGTATAATAATAAGGAGCCATACTAATTTTTCTCAGTTTTAAAAACTTCTGAGAAAAATACCCTGATATACTTAACACTTTGAAATTCAATTATAGGTAAAATAGTTGCAGAAATCAAATTGGCTCTTTTTGGGTTGTTATCTAAACACATAATTTTGGAGTCTGATACATCCTTTGAGATCAAAAGAGTCATTAAAAAACCATTTATCTACAAGAAATATCAGCAAGAAAGCAGTGAATCCAGATGGTTATAAAGTTTTATTTTAGGAAATATTCAGTGATAAAATATATCCAATTTTAAATTAGAGTTGCAAAGAGGCAGTAAAGCTATTTCATCTTAATTTAGCAAACATTTCCTTCTTGAAACTGAAGCAAACCCTCTAAGACATGAATTTTCAGAAAGCTCACTTTTAATTTAATGTGAATCTAGTAAACTTTACAAGAAATATAGGATTATTTAATTTTTTAAAATCCACAGAGAATTGTTCAAGATAAGACTCTGTAGATCTATTCTCCCTCTGCATTGGATAAGGGTATATATCCAAGAATATAATAAAATGTGTCTACTTGAAACATAAAAATGATATGAAGAATATCAATTGTTTTGTAGAATAATCCTCCTGAGTATATAGGTTTGGAGGGAAGTATTTTAGCAATCAAATATCTTTGCCAAGATAAGGCAAACTTTTCAGCTATCTGATTCTGGTAGTTTCTTAAAGTGACTGGCATAATTTATTCTTCTGCACTTTTAGTTTTGTCCCAGAGAAGTCTAGTGTGTTTCCATTATTTTTGCCACCCAATATCCATTTATCTTTCCTTCTCATAATGAATCCATAGTACCTCTCCCTTCTTTGTTCTCATCCCCTGGAATTCATGACAGTTAATACCACGCCTGTGTGTCAGGAAACCAGTGGGTGAACAAGACTTGGGAGAAACAAATCCAAACTACTTAAAGAAAGTGAGCGGGTCAGGGACAAACCCATGATCCACAGTTGACTCAGCTACGGCCAAGGACAGTCCATTTTGGAACCACTGTTTGCATTATCTGGGAAGCAGCTTTCTCCCATTGGAGCCCCACGTGGACTCTGAGAATGAAGGTATATCTGAAGTTAGTATAACTGTGTGTTGTTCAGGTACCAATATGGTTTCTTTTTGATGTTTAAGTTAGGATTTGGAGTTGGATTTTTCACTTAGTGCAGCAGAGTTCTTATTGAGATATGGCATGTGAATAGAAATCAAGTGGTAAACTCATTAAAATTATAGCTTCTCAGAGCCAATCCCAGGCCACTGGAACCAGTATCTCAGAAGAAGAGCCTGTGATTATTTTAACAACAGTTCCAGGTGGTTTTTATAAACATGAAAGTTTAGCAACACTCAGGGAATTCCTTAGGACCAGCAAATGCATGTTATTCAGTGTGATGATGAAAAGCACGTAGTCAGAGCTGACAGAAGTAGATTCAAGGTCTGGCTTTTCACCTTTGGACTTGGTGACATATGGCACAACACCTAACTATCCTAGTTTCAGTGTTTTCACCAATAAACTCACGATAGCAGCATTTCATATATTAGAAAGGTTTGTGTGGTAAATGAGATAATTTATGCAAGGTTCTTAACACAGCATGTCACATATACTGAGTATTTAATCTCAGTGTTTATTATTTTATTGATGATTATCAGATTAAGTTTTCTCTTCTGAAACAGCTGAAATTGAAGATACCATAGTCATGTATTCACCATTGAAAATAAATCTGAACAATGAGCTACATACAACATTGTTCAATATATAATTATGCATATATGTTTTTCATTTTTTTATTTTTGTGGTACTGAAAATTGAACTCAGGACTTTCCACCTACTTTGCAAATGATCTGCCACTGAGCTGCACCCTCAGCCCATTTTTTATTTTTTAATTGAGACAGGATCTAAGTTATGTAGGCTGCTTGAGTCTGCAATTCTTCCACCTCGACCAGTTCAGTTTCTGGGATTACAAGCATGAGCCACTGCACCTGGATAATTGTAATATTTTTAACCAACATTTGGCTCTTCACTTTATGTGGAACTTTCTTTCTCTAAGATGATGCAATGGCAAATGCAATTAAATTCATTTGTTCAACAAAATAATTAACTCAGTTTGACCTTTATTCATTCTTAATTTGAAAAATGTTACATTAAGAAAGTCATGAGAAAATTGCAAAAATGTATATATATACATATATACACACACACACACACACACACACATATATATATATACATGTGTGTGCATGTGCATGTCTGTGTATGTGTGTCTCTTATTTTTCTTTAAATATTTTTATTAGTAATTTTTAATGTACAACTTAATGAGTCTCATTCTGACATTTCCATACATGCCTTTCATTGCACATTGCTCACATTAACTTCCCCTTTACCCTCTCATGACCCTCCTCCATCATCTTCTCCCTCTCCACTAATGATTTCCTTTCTACTTGACTGCCTTCTTTGTGAGTATATCTACCTATATGCATACCTCCCAAGTTTGCCACAAGGGTAACATATGTGATTTTTTTCTTTTCTTTCATTACCCTTTCTTCTTGCTCCCTCCCCCTTTTCTTCAGTTCATTATCTTTGCCCACTTAGGTCTTGTCTGCTTAGGTTTTGTATGTTTTAATAATGAATACATATTGAAGTCTAACATCCAGATATGAGAGAAAACATGATGTTTATCTTTCTGCGTCTGGCTTAACTTGCTTAAAATGATGATCTCTAATTCCATCCATTTTCCAGAAAATGCCATAATTTTTTCCTCCCTTATGGGTGAATAAAACTTCATGATGTCTATATATAGCAAATTCCATATCCACTCATCTGTTTATTGACACCTAGGTTGATTCCATATCTTGACATTGTGGATAATGCCACAATAAACATGGATGAGCAGGTATTTCTATGGTATATTTACTTATATTCCTTTGGATATATACTCAGGAGTGAGATAGCTGAGTCATATGGCAGTTCTACTTTTAGTTTTTGAGATACCTCCATGCTGATTTCCATACTGGCTGAACCAACCTGCATTCCCACCAGCAGTGTATAAAGTTCCTTTCTCCCTGGATCCTCTCCATCATTTGTTGTTGTTTGTTTTGTTGATGGTAGCCAGTTTGACCTTTACAAAATAAGATGATATTGAAAAGTCTTGGTGTGCAAAGTACAATTGAGAAGGTAAAAAATTTGGTCTGGCAGGACCTTTCATAATCGGTCTAAGGAACATTCCATTTGGTCTGAGAGAATCCAGAGGAAATCTCCCTCAATTGGATAGATAAATGTGAGAAGAGAATGCCTGGATAGTGTTATTTGGTATTACCATTTAGCAAGGTAAGTACTCTGTTATAACAGATGACCACAGATGCCTTCACTAGAGGAAATGGTCTTTATAAAGGAAGAAGAAATTAAATGCTTGGCTTAGGAAGTGAGAGCCTGAAGTTGTTGGTCAGTCATAGGCTAAACAACAGAAGAAACAGTGATGCTTCCCTGAGAGAAAGAGTGACAGCAATTTGTAGTTTTGGATATTCCTATAAGGACTATAGGAGAACCAAGACACAGCGAAGGGATAGAAAAGAGACAGGCACCTGAGAGTTTGTGTAAGGGCAAGGTCCAAAGGATTTCAAGTCTGTGGAATTTTCCTTCTTTCAAGGAAGCTCAAGGATAATTTTTTTTTTCAGAAGGCATCTTTGCTTTGCTACAATTAATATAAAATCCTCGCAGGCCTTATCTTTCTTTTTCATCTTTAACCCAAACTTAAAACTACAATCTACTACTTACACTTTGATATTTTTTCATCTGCTTATTTTTAATGAGGAAATAATCAAGTTAATGTGATACTCTACAAGAATCTGGCTGCCCAGAAACAAGATCCTGAGCTGACATTTCCACCTCATACCTTTGAGAGCTCACAGAAATCTTGGAGAGGACCATGCACCTTCATCAAGTATGGAATTGCTTATACAACTCTTATATATACTCTTCATCCTGCTTTTATTATAAATCTTAAAGGGTGAGAAGGCATGGTATGCATTGACGTAGGTATTGACAGTGTCACTATTGCTTTGTAAGCTATAAAGTAGTAATTTGTAAATTAAAAAGTGCTCTTATATGTGATGTTGTTGTTGTTAGGTGCCATCAAGTCGGTATCCAACTCATAGCGACCCTCATAGGGTTTTCAATGGCTGACTGTTTCAGGATTCCCTTGGGAGTGGATTGCCAGGTCCTTCTCCCATTTTTGCGGTGCTGGGAATTGAACTCGGGACCTCAGAGACTGCAGTGCAACACTCTACCAACTGAACTAAATTCCAGCCCCTTATTTGTGATATCTGATGTTTATTCACATATGAAATATATAAAGTAGGCAAGCTAGATATTATCACTTTTAATTTATGTATAATAAGGAAACAAGATAGAAGAACAATTAGGCAACCAGTCCAAGATCAAGTAACTAGATGATCTAAGGTTAATTTTTCTGACCAGAATCCCCATCATCAACCCCAGGTTCACCTTCCCATTTTCCTAATCTTGAGGGTTCATAAAATCCCACCACAATCATGAGCTCATATCCTAGACACTAGTCAAGAACTACCATCTATGACTCACCCCTTTATATCCTTGACTCCAATTTGTCTGTGCAGTAGCATTAGAATTCATGACTCTATTTCCTTGTCTTCACAAAGATACTTCTTCTAGCCTCTTTGGATTTGTCATTTGTCTTTTCTTTCATTACATTTTATACTTCATGGTCTTGTGTGGACTGAGCTTATCTCTGGTATGTTAGTTTCCTGTAGCTGCTATAACACATTCCCATTTTATTAAAATTAAATTTATTGTCTTAAAAACAGTAGGCATTTATTCTCCCACAGTTCTTTAAACTTAAGTCTGAAATATGGGCTGAAACCAAAGTGTTAACAGGGCCACACTCCCTCTAGAGGCTCCAAGGGAGACTCTTATTTCTTGCCTTTTCCACCTTGTAGTGACTGTCAAGGTCCTGTGGCATGTGACTGAGTCATCCTTATTCTGCCTCTACAGTCATATTGCCACTTCCTCTCTTGTGACTGTGTCAAATCTCTTTCTGCTTCTTTTTTATAAGATTTGTGATCACAGTTAGGATTCATCCAGATCATGCAAGGTAATCTCTCTATCTCACAATCCTTAATTTGATCATATTGGCACAGACTCTTTTCCCATGTGTCAATTTCAGGGTTTAGAATTTGACATCTTTGGGTTCCATTATTCATCCTATGGCATTGGTCTCTGCTCCATTGTCCTCTTGAATGAAGATATGAGTGTCCTCTTGCTACTGGTCTTAGAGGGTTCCATTTCCTGTTCTAAATCAGGGCAACCTTCACTCTCCTGCAACACTCTTTAGAGTGTTTGGTGATCAGGCCTATCCTGAAGGCATTTCCCTTAGATCATATTTGCTGTTTAGCCTGATAATTTATTGTACAGATGAAATTGACTTAGAAATTTTTCTCACTGCCAAAACATCACATGCACAATTTTAGCATCCACCTGTAAAACACCCAATATCCAGTAACCCTTACTTTTACTTCTGGAACCTTCTTCTCTTCTTCATAGTATATCCTCTCCAAAGAGAAATATATGAGCCAGGTAGGGTAGGGTATGCTTGTAATCCCAGCAACTCCAGAGGTAGAGGCAGGAGAATCGTAGAAGCAGAGGCAGTCTGCATAACTTAGCGAGACCCTATCTCAAAAGGTAAAAAAGTGGGCTGGGGGTGCAGCTCAGTGATCCCACACTTGCAAAGCATGCAAGCACAAGGCCTGGGTTCAACCTGGGTTAAAAAAAAAGAAAGAAAGAAAGAAAAAGAAAAGAAAAGAAAAGAAAAGAAAAGAAATATATGCCTACAGTCTTACCACCCTGGAGGCCAATCTCATGAGATCTTGAAAGATGGTTACTCCATGGATGGGAGACTGCCTAGGAACACCAGGTGCTGTAGGCTTGGGAGAAGGACATGGCAGCCCACTCCCCCAAAATATCAGCCATTGAAAACCTTAGGAATAGCAGACAAGCACTGACAAGAGTGCCAGGTATGGCACCATGTTGGGTAGTGTTTCGTGTGTTGTGCATAGGGTTGTTATGAGTCAGACCTGACCAGATGACACCTAACAACAAAGAGAAATAGGGATAATTTTTATTTCATACCTTATTCCTCCAGTTTTGATCCATTCAAATGCAGTTTCAATCCCCAGTCTTTTACTGAAACCGTTCTTTCTTTGGTCATCAATAACCAGTATGACCATATAAATTATCACTCAAAGGAGGGCACTTTGGAGAGTGAACATAGATTCTAACTACTCTATACTACACTAAGTACACTAGTGCATGATGCAGAAACTGGGACTGTTATCAATCAACTTCACATTGAAAAATTCAGCATATTTTATTTAATCTTTGATACAGCATTTTACCTACTTTTTAACACAACTGAACTTTCCTATTTTTTCTAGCACTCTTTTCCCTCTTCCTCTTCAATACAATACTACTTCTGTTATTTTTCCTACTATAGGAAACTCCTAATTTTTCCTTTAACTGGTGACTCTTTCCAAGTTTGCTCATCTGGTTTCTCCTTCCTCCAGCCAGTATCTATTCTCATTGAGATTCTCTTAATATTCAGTTTCCAGTCTCTCTCTCTCATTCTGGTTTTAGATGCCACCATATGCTGGAAATTTCTAAATTTATATCTTTAATTCAGACTTTTCTTATGTGTTCCAGATTCAAATATTCATTGCATCCTGATACCTCCTCTATGCTATCATAGAGGGCTCCTTAAAAATTACCAGCCCCCTAGCATAAGCCATCCTACTTTTCTCCCAGACTACTGCAATCATAGAAAATCTTACTACCAAATTAAAAGATTCTCAAGAGGAACCTATTCCTATCTAATCCATCTGAAATTGTGTTTGTGTCTCCAAAATACATTTGCAATGTGCTGACTTCATTGCTCTTTAACACCATCAGATCAAATATCACACACTTCTTGCAGCTTTCTTTTCTTCATTTTTTGCCACTTGGAATTCTTTGTTTTTAAGATAGCCAGATTTTATTTTTAATACATACATATAAAGCTGATTCTAGTATAGTAGTTCTGAAAATATTAAATGAATAAAATTTCTGTTGTGTTTAAATCTCAGTACCCTGCGGCTTCATAACCACTGAATCAATGGTTTCAATGCCTAAGGGGAAATGAACACACTGACATAATGTACACATAATGAAGATTTCCAAGACAGGATATGAGAAGAATTTTCACTAGCTAGGAAGAGGGAGGGAGAAGTTTTCTGTTGGATAGGATGTATTGTGTCAGAAGGCAGGTGAAATAAAAACATTAAGAGGTCACTTCTGATGGTTCTGATACTTCTATGGGGTGAAACTCTAGGGGTATGAGATGAGGAATGATAGAAATTTTAGGCAGATGGAGAGGGAAGACAAAAATACAGGACCATTGTATCTATTGTGCCCTATAGGATTATTGGTAAGGAGTATCTCAGAGGGAAAGCTGCTGCTGGAGAGGAAAATGGTGGCTTGATGCACTAGACAGAGACTGTGCTGACATTAGCACCTGCATGAGACAAGTAAGGAGTGCAGTTATTCTAGCCATGTTCTCAGTGAGCATGTGGTACACCAAGCTGAGAGTCATAGGGTCTGCCATAGTATTATCATGGACGGGGGAAAGGTAACCCTCAAAGAGAGGTTGTACTAGACAACCTGATTGGGGACCAGGTGGAGAAAAAGAGACTTAATGGTGCTAGAAAGAACTGAAATGTGGCAAGTCAGTGAGGGATATCATGAGACCCTACTATGCTAAGGGAAAATATCCTCAGTGTGTCTGATGCAAACTTTGGCACTAAATGTCAAAATTCCAGTGAGGAGTTGGAATAAAGACTAACTGGATTCAGTGAGGATGTATATGCGAACAAATACATTCTGAGAACGTACATGCTTCCCCAGAAGCCACCTCAAGAAGGATTGACAACAGAATGGCCTTTGAAATGAGAAATTAAAATTTTGATGCTCATAACTTTATCAAAAAAAAAAAAAAAACCTCACCTAAAAAAAGGCTCAGATAAGAAACTAAAGATTTCTCTCATCGACAAGATTGATATTTATCTCACTACTCAATGAGAGTTGGGAATTGTGAGCAGATTAGCATAATTATAAGGCCATAAAGAGCACTACATGATTTCGCTCATCTGATGTGCATGTATGACATTATTACTTTGAAATACATAAATTAGATGTTAACTTTCTTCTTCTTAGTGGCCCCCAAAGGGTCCCATTTCTTTTGGGATATAAACAGAATCACGTATTGAGGTGCAGCACGATGTGGTCCAACTCTAACTGCCTAACCTCTCTCCATTCTTCTTCCCCTTTCCTCGATGAAGTACAGCTGTACTATCTATCTGCCCTTTGGGTAAGTTAAGCTCTTTCCCACCCTGGCATACTTTCTCATTTCTCTGGAATATTCTGTGTTCCAAATATTCACATGGATGATTCCTTTGCATCCTCTGGCTTCAATTTAAATGTCACTCATATGAACAACTCTTTCCTGATCTAAATTAAGTGGCTACATTCTCAATTGATAGTGGTAAGTAATCCCTAAAGATACAAGATTTCTATATCACAATCTTAAATTATAGAAATCATTATGGTTGCCAATATTGCACTGGCCTGTTCATCTGTTCTTTATCTCCACAAATAAATTATAAACTCCACAAGGACACTAATATCATATCTGTACTGATCATTGCTATTTTTCCATTACCAGTTCATCTATTGCCTCATAGTAAGCACTGCATGGACATTTGTGAATTAAAGAATAAAACTTTCATATTCAATGGTTCCTTATTACTGACAGAATTAAATTAAATATGTTGGATTACCATTATAAAACTTCCCTGATTTTGCCAGTGTACTTTCCATTTTTCGCTATAAACAATATACCTCTTCAAAAACACACTGAAATACTGTTAGCTCCAACAGATGTTCTTTTTATCTTTTTGCTCTTTTATCTGAATTGTCCTTTTCCATCTCTAAAGATTCCAGCTTCATTTATTATTTAAAGTCCTTCCCCAGTACTGCCTTCCCTATGAGGCTTTTATAAATCCAATTTAGTGCTGATGGAATTTTCTCTGTACCTGTCTAAATGCATACGACTCTCATTTGAACTATAGCCTTACATACACATATATGTATGTTGTGTATAAATGTGTAAGATATAGGGATTTATCCTTTAGTTCACAGATACCTTTAGAATTGTGCCTTAGATGTGAATAGAAGGCACTTCATAAATACTGTTTAGGTACACTTTATAAAGGCAAAAACATTTTATACTAATGTCATCTTGAAATCTACTTGCTTAATCAGCATACATGCTGAAAATTATACCTGTAAAGTTTGAGCCACACCCAGTGCACAATTTTATTAAATTTCCAATTGTATTTTTAAAATATGTGAAAGGATTCATAAATGTCAAGGGAAAGATTGAATGTAGAGACAGAAGGAACAGAAGTGGAATTCATTAAGACTTTTGCCAAGAACCAGAAATTGTACTAAGGGCTTTATATATATTATGTAATTTAAATTTAAGCCTACAACATTCCTATGACATAAATGCTAGTTAATTTTTTGAAATATCTTATTTGGGTAAGAAATAGGCATATTTCATGACAAATGAGTCACGTCTACAAAATTGAAAAGCTAGGTTTGTTAAGAGAGCGCCACACCAAAGAACAATTTTTAGCTTGAATCAAAAGAAAAGAAGTTTAGAGAACCCATTCAAAGAATAGGACAAAATTAAATCCTTAAGAAATATTAAGAAGGTGAAAAATTGTTGTACTAATGGGTATTTTGTCAAACTTACATAGTCAGAATAGATATTAGCAAAGACAGGGAAATTAAAGGACTGTCATTAATTTATAAAGAAGAATGTTAATTAAAACCTGAAAGGAATCTTGAAGAAATTACTTCTGTTATTTATTTCAAGAAATCTTTTGAACTGCTAATGAGAACATTTGGATTATCTCAGGAATAATTGCCTTAGTATTTATTGTATCAAATTATGAATTTCTAAAGTTAAGGAGAGTAAGATTAGTTATAAATGAAAGAAAAAAGAATATAATAGTATGAAAAGAAGAAATTGGTCCATAGATTAAGTTTATGCTTAGGTAAACAAAAGGTTGGATAAAAACTTAGGTACTTTGAAAATATCAAGGACTGTCAACAGTTACAGTAGCTTTTATGAAGTTGCTCTTCACAGAGTCCATCCCAATTTCCCATTAAAATATCAATGGATTTTTAAAATGTGTTAGAAGAAGAAAGAGAAAGAAGGGAAGGAAAAGAAGAAATAATTGCTAAAAAGTATGCCCTGTCTGCAGAATCCAGAAAGGTTTTGTTGTTTCTGTTTCACTAACTATAAGGCTAAGGAAACTTTAAGAAAAGTGCAATGAGTGGACTGTCTTTGGCACATTATCAATGATCTTATGCAAGATAGACTTTAAGTTCATAAGTGCAAATTTTCTACCAACCAAAAATCCAGGCCATCTTAAAAAACATTAGGCACTCTGTATAATGCCTCTAGTCGTCCCTCATTCCACTACATGTGTGTGGTTACTTTAAACTGTCAGAACAGAACTGGGCAAAGAGAGTAAGAAGAACACTAATGATATTGGGTACATTTCCTTTTCTTACATTATAGGTGGAGAAAGAGAAAGAAAGAGATGTTGCCTTTGTGTATTGAGCTCTGCTGCTTCTCACATATTTATGAATTAGAGATCCAAGGAGAAAGGAAAACCGCTTTATATGTTCAAGGGCATCTGTGGACTTATGTCTAATAAAAGCAAGGGAGATGCTGGAAAAATTGCTGAGATCTGTATTTGGTAACTGCTGTGACTCAGAAGAAAGTCACACAAGATGAGGAGTGGTAAAAAGTAGGGCCAAGAACAATTCAAATGCACAGGAGTTGACACACATTGATCTGAGTAGCTCTCTGTTGGAGAGTAAGCTAGTAGATTAAAAATTGCTACAAAATTCAGTAAAGATAAAAGTCTAAAGTCTTAAGACCTAGAAGGCTTATCAAATAATTCTTTTACAAAACCAGAAGAAATTTCTTTCATAGAAAACTATTTGGCAGCCTGGGGCAGTGACACACCTTTGTAATCTCAGTTACTAGATAGGTTGAGGCAGGAGGATAGCAGGTTCAAGGCCAAAGTCAACATTCATGATTTGGTGAAACCCTGTTTCAAAATAAAACCATAAAAAAGGAGGCTAAGTGTGTGGCTCATCCTCCTGGAGCATTTGATTAACATAGAAGAGGCCCAGTGTGCAATTCTTCCTACTGAAAAAACCAAAACACAAACAAAACCCAAAAAACCAGAGGGGAGAAAAAGTGAATGATGAAAATGAATGAGTAAGAAAAGGAAGAATTGCAAGGAAACTAAAAATACAATAGTGAAATTAAAACCATTATAGGAGTCATTAAAAGACTAACCTGGGCTGGGATTTAGCTCAGTTGGTAGAGCACTGCTCTGCAGTCTCTGAGGTCCTGAGTTCAATTCCCAGCACCGCAAAAATGGGAGAAGGGCCTGGCAATCCACTCCCAAGGCAATCCTGATACAGTCGCCATTGAAAACCCTATGAGGGTAGCTATGAGTCGGATACCGACTCGACGGCACCTAGCAACAACAACAACAACAAAAGACTGACCTAAGTTTATAAAAAAGTAGAATTATCAATGATGATAGCCAACCAGAGGGGATACAAAGAATATTTAGGGAAAACAAAATGTATGAAAAAAATGAGTAAGAGAAATGGCAGGAAGTGGTTGGGGAATATTTTAGGAATAATAGATGGACATTTAAAACGTCAAAATAAATGAAATAAATGAGTAATTTATGAGGTAAATTTCAATGGAACAGAGGAAATGCCTGTTTTTTTTTTGGATTCTAGAAAAAGTTGACCTCATTGATTTCCATTTCCTTCAGGCTTATAAATTCACCTATATGCATGCTTATATACTCCACTATCTCTATTCAGGAGGGGACTCACAGTATTTGAGAGTATTTATTTTTACACCACTTCAAAATCCTTCCTATAAAAATATCTAAATGTCTGCATTGGAAAGACTAGTTTATCTCATGACTTTCTCCTGTCTATACCAAACACCAGAAATACATTTAATTTTTCTTTAGATATACAGTTTTCTAGAGATCACCGTGTCTGATAAATGGTGGTAGCACATTCTTTTGTAAGAGATGATTACATAAACAGAATATGGTAGAATACATGTCTGAGATAAAATAGACTATGATTAATGTGTTGCCTCTATTTCTCACATATCAATCTAATATGTTTGCTGTTATATTTTTACTTTAAGAGTCTTAAAATAAATATTAGCTGTTACGGAAGATGGATCTGGAATATCCTTAGAGATTTCTTTAAATTATGGTAAAATATACAAATCTTAAAATTTATCACTTTCACTATTTGAAAACCTCCAATCAGTAGCAGTAAAGACATTTACATTTTTGTGATACCATTACCATCATCTCTCCTCAGAACACTCTTTCTTTTCCCAAGTTGAAACTGAACCTATTGGCAATTACTACACACTACCTCTACCCTCATCTCCTAGTAGCCATCATTTGATTTTCTGTCTCTATGAATTTTTACGTAAGTGGGATCATATAGAATTTGCCTTTTCTCAATAGCTTATTTTACTTCTCAATAGTTTATTTTACTTATTTTACTTTAATTATTTCAAAATTCATCCATGTTGTAGCATATGCGTTTTTCAAATGCTAAATAATGTTACATTGTATGAATACACATTTTCCTCATCCAATATTCTGTCTATGGATGTTTGAGTTACTTCTGCTTTTTTGCTTTTTATTGTGAGTAATGCTCCTGTGAATAGGGTGTACAAACATCTGTTTGAATCTCTGCTTTCAACTCTTTGTGGTATACACCCAGAAGTGGAAATAGAAGATCATGTCATAATCTATGTTTAATTTTTAGAAACTGTCATGTTTTCTACAGTGATTATACCAATTGATATTCCTTCTAACAATGAACAGAGGTTCCAGTTTCTCCACATCCTTGAAGATTTTCAAGCACATTTTTAGATGGAATAACAATGTTATTGTTCTTAGATGCTATGAAGTTGGTATCTGACTCATAGCTACCCTACCTACAACAGGTGAAACAGTATTGTTACTGCTTCTCTGCTATTCATAGGGTTTTCAATGGCAGATTGTTTTTGGGAGTGGGTTGCCAGGTCTTTCTCCCAACCCTATAACCCCTGGTGTTCCCAGGCAGTCTTCCATCCAAGTACTAACCAGGCCTGACCCTGCTTAGCTTCCAAGATCTGATGAGATCACATGCTACAGTGGTATGGCTGCAGGCTGGAATAATCAAAGGTTGAAGAAAATGGGAAGTGCCATATGACCCTTGAATGAAAAATGTAATGAATATTTCTCTACTTGCCCAAAAGAGTTCATACAATTTTTGTTAATATATTCCTTTCTCTTAAAAAGAGATTATATGTCCAACTTGATCTTTTAATACTTGTAGCTATATATTGCTCAACACAGGTGTCCCCAAGTTCTTCTGTTGACACTATGAGAATGAAATATCTGAGGCATGGAGAAAGTATTTCATTGATTTAATGTTGGTATGTTGAAATGGCAGCAAAGATAGAAAGATCTTGTCTTGGGTCAGTTCTTCAGAAAAAACCCTGCCACAAAGACATGTGTAAATGTTATCTGTTATAAGGTTCTCTCAGTTGAAACCATTAGGGGAAGGGAACAACAAGGAATGGGAAGTGAGCCACGTAAGGATGCATTGTCATGGGTGTGATATTATGGAGCAGTATCTCCACAGGAAGTCACTTTGGCTTAGTTCTACAGGGGAACTCAAAGTAAGTTGGATCAATTCTCAGAGCTGTCTTCATCAGCAACAAAGGGACTGGGTGATTTAGCTGCTATTGGTAAGATCGAGTCAAACATTTCCTGTTCTCCTATGCAGGTACACAGATAAACTTCTGGCACCCTGAAGCATCTCTTCAATAAAAGAACATGGGAATTGACTGCTAGGATTGGAAACATATTGGGAGTGTGCAGAAAATTGTAAAAGGACCCAAAAGAATAAGGCAGAATACTAACAGCTTCTACCACAATATTAATGAAAGACAATATGTATTCTAAGAATAAGTACAGACCAGCTGAAGTTGCTATTGGTTGGGGATGTGTAGTATCTGCCATTTACTATTAAGGAATACAAAGAAAGAACTTTGTATCAAAACTTTATTTATTAAACAAAAAATGCACCATTGGAATAACATTTCTATAAAAAAATGAATATGAGACTGTTCTACAGTGATTACAAAACCCCCTTTTCTTCATGTAGTAGTATACAAGATCGTGTGTAGAAACAGTCATTGTTTTAAACTGTAAGCAAGTATCCTTTCTCATAGAACAAGATTTACACTTAAATATTGCAATCACTAGTCTAATTTGGTTAACAATGCTAGAGTCTGACAATTTAAAGAAACTCTTTGTAGACTCAAAATACCTTTTTTAAAAAAGGTGTTTTGTAACAACAAAAAATTTCTTCTTCCACTAAGGCTAGTTAAAGCTGTAGTATGCCCATTTCTACCAAATAAACTTATCACTATCACACTAACAATTTGTTTGAATTGCAAAGCCCTTAGAAGGAATAGCACTGATCTGCAAAATGCTACCCAAATTATTTTAGGTTTTGGTGTTGTCTTCTTTGAATAGCCCTAGTAAGGGAGAAAAGGTGTTGATGATGGAACGTCAATGAAGGCTTTGCCTGGACTGGTCATTTCCCCACACTCAGCAATGGACAGTTATTTCCAAAGAGGTCCCCTCTGAGATATGGAACACTGCAGCTTTAACAGCCATACCTAGATCCCAACCAGATCTCCATTTTTATCATAAATTATCCAAAAAGAAGTCACTCTAAATAATAAATTAAATATTACTTATAAAAAGTACACCCCATACCCACCCACCCTTCCCTCCAACACACTGACAATTCACAAAGTTCAGAATTGTCAGCTTAACCCTACAATAATAAAAAACAGCGTTTCTCCTCCTCTCCAACCTTCCATTCTTCCATCTGAAAATACACACTCAGCACATGGTGAGATCCCTTGGCCCATGTCTCTGTGTTTATGACATCTTGTAGTTTTGCTGTTGCTCTCCTCCTAACGAAGAAATCATAGGATGACAATGTACAAAGGCTCCATACTGAGAGCAAGAGAAAACAATCCTTCAGAGAGTGCCACTGGAAGTCTGCCAAGGGAATGTTATTCTATGGCGGCAAGAGGGAGACCATAGCAGAAGGACTATTCCATATGAGCGCAACTTTTGGTCTCCTATTTAGCCTCACTGACCAGGAAATACCAGCATTTCTTTTCAGAACTTATTCCTTTTGGGCATTTGGATAGCAAGAAATACTGTGGCATGGCTACATATGTTTTTCAATAGGGTGGAATATCATAGAAAACACTCATCTATAATTTTCCAAAGTATCTAATTTACTTTGAAGCACTGGACTCAAGTGAAAAGTTTTTCTGTGCAATATTGAAGAGATTTATGAAAGTCATTAGATAAGTACAAATTATGAGTAAAATATTGCTTTGGATGTGATTTTAAAAAGGAAAGTATATATTTGAGTGTGTAATTGGTTCTGCAGCTTGATAATATCCTGGGCTCTTTATTGTGTATGTATTGATAAGCAGGCCAGGACCCTAAGCTCTGGCCTTCAGGATAGCCATTGCATGAAGTGAACTGGTTAAGTAACTCTGCTCCACTTCTATTTTAAAGTGCACTGAAATTTGTTTTCTTTAAATGCATGTAAGACCTGGGAATATTTCCATTTTCCCTTCTCTCAGTAACTGGAAATGAACATTCCTAAAATCATAAAAAGTCTGGGTCTAGGATAAAATTTTATCTAAAATGGTAAGAAAATCTCTTTAGAAGTTACCTTCTTTTATTGGCATTATAGCCCAGTTACCACATCTAAGACATTCTAGTCCCTTTGGAGGTGATATTAAGATGCTTATTCAAACAAGATAACAAAAGGTTCCAAAGGCTGATTAAGTTTTAGCAACCATCCTCAAACATAAATCTGATGGCTTCCAGGAAAACCTATGCTTAAGAGACATTATTATTATTGGGAAAGCCAACGAGTGGTAAACTTCAGATTTAGAATGCTGTCTGGAATATCAATTATTAGATAGCTTTCATTTTGTACCTATGACCAAGGCAAAGGACAGAGCTTACACCTCATTTTTAACAATCCTTATTTTTTAGAAACATTGGAAGAAAACCTTAATAAATTCAATTCTTATATCACTAGCTTGGTATTCTTTTTAAGGTTGCTCAATTGAGTGTGCATTTCATAATACACAAATGCAAAGCTATGTTACTTAAGTATTCTAGAAGCTTATAGGTCTATTGTACAAAAAGGTTGCTGTAATCAGTTTCTTACTGCATATGAATCACTAAAAATATTTAACTTTTGGTTAGATCATTATACAGGTACTCTGTACACATTTTGAGCTATCTGCATTTCTGTGAATTTAACAAATGCAGAAATTTCTAGAGGAATGAAAACATAGTTTTCTTATCAGAATTAAATACAAAGAGGAATACCAAACTTATAAAGGGGAAGCTCTTGCCTGGCAATTCAGTAGGGTGTGTGGGAGGCCTAAACATGCCCTGCCAAGTTTGATTTTCTTCTTTCTCAGGGAGAAATGACTCTTGGTGTCAGAGATGCTGGTTGGCTGTCAGGCTTTGCCCTATGGGAGTCAGAGAGATTTATGAGTTTAACGTGCCCTGAATGCCATGAACTAGACTCAGAGAAGGAGAAGAATAGAGGCTTGCTCATAGTATTCACAGATTCTTTCTTGTCAAACCATCAGGACATTTAGAAAGTAAATAGTTACCTGAAAACTTGGCAGGTTCATTGTACATATGCGAACTATTTGTGGGGGCAGGTATCAAGAGGTACAGAAGTCATGGCATGCTCATTGTGTGTTAAACTCACCAAGTAAATGACACCAGAGTTTCCTGAGGATATTTAAATAGATTCTATTATATGTTTAAACCACGGTAGCTTATTAGCATTGTCAATTGCTAAAATAAATCATTGTGTTTGTTTAATGAAGAAAGTTTCAAGAGCATGTGGCAGAAATGTTACTCCTGTAGAATACAGATAACATAGTTTTAACAGATTTTAAAAATTTTCACTTCCACAATTACTGACTTTGACTAGGAGAGTCTAGAATTTTGTGAAAATGCTAGCTCTTTTGACTGTCCAATCACATGTACAGTACAGATCAAAGCTGCAGCTCAGCCCCTAAAATCTGATATTTGTAGCCCATTCCATACTGAGCACTTGGGCTGACTTTCATGGGTATCAAATGTCTTTTAAAGAATGTTCCTTATTTGTGACTATTAGAAAGACTAGACTATTTTAGGCCCTTGAGAAGGTTAGGCTAACTTAGTAAATAGTTTCCTTTTTGAAGCAATGGATTATTTCTGAAGGATTCAATAGTGTGTTAGGAAATGCTTTATTTCAGGCCAGTGAAGGGTTGTCTAGATATTGAACAAGAGTATTCTGTCCTATCAAACAACATCACATAACTCTTGAAAGAACTTCCAGAAAATCTTAGTAAATTGAAAAAGCACTCTTCTTGAAGGAAAATTTTGCAAATGGACCATACTTTCTAATGAACCATTTGAACAAGCCCTCTCTTTGACATCAGTTTCCTTCCTGACATAAAACTGTAAAAAAATAATCTGAATTATTACTTCTGTTACAGTGCCATTTTGCTCAAAATATTTCATTCAGGGATTCATATATAATTACCCACCTAATAAAAGGAGCTATTAGGTTGTAAAGATCCTATCCTTCCCATGCTCTTTTAAAATTATGACCTACTCAAGCTTGAAATCAAAGGCAGAGCTGAAAGGAATAATTCAGCTGAAACTCTCTCATTGGGTTTGCAAGTCACCTAACTGATAAATATGCAAACTAACTCCCTTTGGGTGACCTGGCTGCATAAACAGGGATTAACTCCAGATGCAGCTGAAAATTCAGAAACTAAAAGGGTGCACACAAATGTTCTTAATTTTGGCTAGCTCCAAGCTGAAGATAACATGGCAATGGAAGCTTAAAATTCTAGCCCACAGTAAAAGATGCTGTTTTGAAAAGTATCCACTAAAGTTACGATTTGTCAGATGTCAAGTGGCACCTACCCCTCTGATTCTCGCTCACTCTACATAGGCATGCTGTGGAATGTTCTCTTGGTGACAGAGCCTGGTGGTCAACATCTGGTAATGCTGCCTGGCATAACTCAGTGAGATGGAAGTGGCATCACTCAAGAGAAGGTACACTTGGAAACTGTCTTTTATTTTCCTTTCCTTCCTTGGGGCCTGAGCTCAGGAAGTCTACCATTTCCACAGGGCAATATGGAGGACCCAGGATATGTGAACCTAGCCATTTTGTTCAAGGCTAGTTGCCAAAGAGAAGTCAGGGAGGGATGGGATGGAGAGGCAGGGGAACTTCCTGGCCAAACTTCTGAAGAAGATGCCTTAGTGAAGCTTTGACATGTCATCACAGTGTGATATGGCACAAAAGCCACCCAAATCGAAAAGTGACATATCACAAGCTTAAACACATAATAATCGGGTATCTGAGAAGAGTACATATTGTATTCTCTTTCTGGAAATGTGCTGCTGCTGGCAAGATACCATCAGCTGCAGATCTTTATGTTCCTGAACTCCAGACATAAATGTTAACCAAGGGTGGATTTACAAATGCTTGTTAAAATTGGTGAATTTTATAGCCACTTGCTAATATCTGGCACTTGTGCAAGAAGAATGAGTTAGAAACATAAGTATTCACTGCTTTTTGCTTACTATTTACTTTTTTTGTGCTGTCAAGAAAATATCCAATCCTTTGGTGCTATGGAATGGGACAATTTCCACGAGTGCTTTGTACGTGAAAGTTGAAAGTAAAATAGTGAGCTTGCACTGATTTGCCATGACATGGTACAGGTTTAAATAATGCACTTGCATTTTGTAAGACTAGACCCACACAGAAAACAACAGGCCTTGATGAAAGAAAACATGTGCATTAGTTTGAAAAATGTGGTCATTGCAGTGGCAAAGATCCAGCACTATTCTAGCAGCTTCAGCTTTGACTTTGTGATGAAGACACATCTTTGCTTTTGTTTAGGGACCTCCTCATCATCATTTATAGTTCCTGATGCCTGTGAAGGAAGCGATGCTTAAATCTTCTGAACTGCTTCAGAGTCTCCTTCACTGAGTATTCCTGACGGTTGGCCTGTATACCAGTTAGAGTTCTTGGACACATGTGTGCTGTTTATGAGTAATTGGTATGGTGCAAAGTGCCTGGAAAATTCACCTCATTGATTCAGCAATATGTGTTAAAAGGCCGAGCCTGTGATGGCATTAAGTTGCTTCATTAGCCCTTCCAAACTTGCCATTTGTTCACTCAAATCATCCTGTTCATACACCTATAGAGAGAAGGAGAACACAGTTAGTGCTAAATATTGGTACATTCCTCTTATGAAAGCAGAAGCCATGGCTACTTGGGTCACTCAGAATTCTTGAGTCTCACACATTGGCCAGTAGCCAGGGCTGTCCTCAGAATGTATTAACTGAATGAAGACGGTAGTAAGAAAAAAAGGTGGTGATCAATACTTGCAGACTGCCTTCTTGACTCCATCTTTATGATAAGGAAAGTTTCATGGTAAAAAATATCTTGTTTTAAATCAAGTTCTATGATCACTGGTTTTGTTGTGTTGGACACATTAATGAGCTTCTCTGATGTATATATTTCCAAATCTACAAAGTGACACTGCTATCTATTTCATAGGATATGCTGAGCATCTCGTGACATATTTTGTGCCAGTCATGGTATCTGGTAGTGGTATATATTTATGTATTAGCACTTTTTCCTCTTGACAGCAGAATTTACATCAGCAGACATTGCTTTTCTTTATAACATATTGTTGTTGCTATTGTTAGGTGCCATCAAGTCAGTGTCCGATTCATAGTGACCATAAGTATAACAGGTGAAACACTATTGTCAGTGCTTCTCTGCTATTCATAGGGTTTTCAATAGCGGACTGATTTTTGGGAGTGGGTTGCCAGGTCCTTCTCCCAAGGCTACAGTATCTGGTGTTCCCAGGCAGTCTCCCATTTAAGTACTAATTAGGCCTGACCCTGCCTAGCTTCCGAGATCTACTGGTATCAGAAGCCACAGTGCTACAGCTGCAGGTGACATGATAGGTGTATATTTTGTGTAGGAACTTGGGAGTCTTTGCCTTGATCAATCAGAAGCCTGAGGATTATGCCTTTAGTTTGTGTGTGGAAATAATGTTCACAGCCCCAACTAGAGTTAGTGCTGTGCAGAGGTATGAAGGGACAATAGCATGACTTGAATGATGGATAAAGGAAGAGTTTGAAAGGCAGAACCTTAGTGAATACATTAACTCTCATTCGTTGTAAGTCACTAGATGCTATTACTAAGTAATAGGATTCTTTTTTTCCCCCCTATATGAAGATTGAACCCAGGGCAAGCACTCTACCACTGAGCTGCATCCCTAGACCTTTACTTTATTTTATTATTATTTTTTAAATTTTAAAACAGGATTTTGCTTAGTTCTTCAGGTTGTTACTGGCTTTGAATTTGCCTACCTTCTGCCTCAGCCTGCTGAGTAGCTGGGATTACAGGCCTATGACACAGTGCCTGGCTAGTAATAGGATTCTTAGTTATGACAGATCGCTGGGTTATTAGCTTCAGGGATCTTAATTCAGTAAAGTATTGCTTTAAATTTTAAATTTTTTAATATACTTCATGTTTTTGTGTCAGTCTTCTTATTTGTCAAATGGGAATAACAAGTTTGAGTCAATGAGTAGTTGGGAGAATACAATAAATGAGTGCTCTACTGTGGTAAGTATTCAACAAACGTTAGTTTCCCTGTTTTTCTTTCTTAACATGTAGTTTTGATAGTTACAGACATAGTCTTGATGACTCTTGGCTAGCCCTTTGAATTGACTAAATGATTGAACCAATGAGGTCTGAGCCATGATTTCTGTTCAGTGTAGCCAAGAAGCATTGCATGGTACCATGGTTAGCAAGTATACCTAACCTTACTAAATAAATACTTTTGATCCCAAGAGAGCATTGGGAGAATTTGCATGAGAGGATCAGCACAAAGTCACACCAGCCACTGAAGACAAAGCTCACAACACATGGTATTAGTGTATGAGCTTCCTGTAGGAACCTGAGCATGGTGGTAAAATGATTTGGCCATATGCTACTCAAGGCTTAACAGGGATGGAAAAATAGCCAGTTTGGCTCAATAGACTGTGATATGTGTGAGGATGGAAATTTGAGTGAGGTGATTACTTGGTCAATCATTTTCAAAAATGTTTTAGCTGTCTGGGTTCTTTTTCTTGAATTACCTGTCTTAATATAAACTACAGCAATAACTAGCTGTATGTAGCTAAGGGATTCTTGAAATATGGCTGGTCCAAATTGAAATGTGCTTTACATATAAAATACACATCAGATTCTAAATGTTTAGCATGAAAAATGCAAAATATCATATTGGTGTTTTAAAGTATTGCATGTTGAAATGATAATATTTTGGAAAGATAAAAGGTATTATATAATTATATTAGATAAAAGGTTTTATAAAAACAAGCTTCATCTATTTTTATACCTCCTAATGTGGCACCTGGAAAATTTTAAATGATACATATGGTTCACATTATATTTTATACAATACTGCTGATCGAGATTACTTATCCCATTTCTATATTTCCTTTAATATGTATTTCTTACTGTTGCTAATACTATATCTTTTTCTGTCCCTATTTTGAGTTACCCTTGAATGTAAAAATGGGATAACTACTATCATTCCTTCTAAGAGGAAAAAGTTTATGTAAATTTAGTAGTTTGGTCTAATTTGAGATAGGGCCACACATCTTGAGATGAAACAAACATCTACATAAACAGCTATATACTGATAAAAGAGGAATAATTTCTTTTAAATTTGAATTATTTTAAATGTGTATTATATATGTAATATCTTTCTTTCAAACATTCATGCATACATATACATATTCAACTTCCTCGGTTTCTACATAGTTAAAATACTTTACCGTTATTCATTGTTCAATTGAAATGATCCTTTCTTTTTGACAACTACATTTCAAAAGAAAATACAATTTTATCAAAGAAAATTGGTAGTTGCATGGCTCACAAAAGACTAATTATATGTGACTTATCTATTTTTTGATATTGTTATAATTTCCTTTATCATTATATTTACAAACTTTGCATGGTTATCTGTGCATGAAGGAAACAGAAGCTAGTTGAAAGTGCAAGATAATTTCTTATTTCACAATCTATAGCTGAAAAAGACCCAAATGTAATAGCAAAGTAGAATTTTAACTTTTTTAAAACTAGTTTTCCTTCTCTCAGTTTCCTGATTATTCAAGGCATCTGATATTTTAATTCCTTAGCCTTCTTTTAAATGTTTCCTCTTGTAAAGTTATTCAGAAACACACTAAAGTTTTCCAAATACCTATCTTTAGGAAATATACTTTTAAATCTGTTTCACCATGTGTTTTTGGTAGAAAATGTTTTTTTCTCAAAATTTCAATTTTTCTCCTTCACCATTCATTGATTTTCTTTCTGGATTTTCTAATTTAATGACTTCTAGCTTCTTCCTTTGGCACATAATTTTTTCTGTCTTTATATAACAAAAATTACCCTCTTACTTTCTAAATATGCCCATCTTTTTTTCTCAAACCTCTTTCATTTCTTCACTTTGTATTTTCTTCTTTTCAATTCTATATTTCTAGGCTATTTTATAATTTTGGAAGTATTGGGTATGATAACTTCAGAAACACTTCAGAATATACCTTTTAGTTACTTTATTATATTAAAAATGATTATATAGTCTTTTTATTTACTTATTTATTTTGGCATTTCTGGGGAGTATGAATCCAGGGTCTCATATGCTTTCTAAGTGCTCTACTACTGAGCTGTGTCCCCTCCGCATTTTTTACTTTTTGTTTTGAGACAGGGTTTCATTAAGTTACATAGACTGCCTCTGGCCTCTACTTGTGATCCTACTGCCTCCATCAGCAGAGTTGCTGGGATTACAGGCATGTGCCACTGTGCCAGGCTGATTATATAGTTCTATAGCCAAGAATGCCAGGGAATTTCATCTCATTGAAAGGAATATATATATGTATGTATGTATTATATATTATATATATGTAATATATAGGCACACCACATATACATGCATGTACATATAGGTATGGGTAAATTATGTATGTGTGTATAGAAAATCACACATTCTGTAGATGATCTGCTTGTAATTCTAAGACTAGCTTTAAGTATTAATGATTTTGTTAAACTTAACTAAATCTCTGCTATAATTTTTTCCCTGAGGTTTTTTCTGTTCACATCCAAGGGCAGGCAAACAACAAGAACAATAGCCTGGAGGTAAAATGCCAAATGCTAACTTGTTTAGGTTGTGTTGGATAGTAGTTGATAGTATATAAATTTGAAATATGCCCTTACATTGGCTGGATCCTCTGTTGGTTTGTGGCTCTCCTCAGACACTTCGGGGGCTGTTGGTACAGACACAGGAAGCAAAGGGGATCTTGCTTTTCCGGCCAACCCAAGAGATGCCGTTTTAACATGAGTCTTGGGAAGAGTAGGCCCTGCAATAGAAAACACAGAGATGAAAGTAATGTGTGAAATATTTCGAGGAATGATCGCATAAGCACATAAACCAAATCCTACTGGATTTGGTAGGTTGGCACTGATTTTCAGTTGTTGTTCATTCTGTGGTGTAGAGATTAATTCTGACACAATGAATAGGCTCATTTTATTTCTCCAAATGGAAGACGAATTGTGATTAGGTTTTTCCCGATGAAGCTCTGCTAGTCATACGTAATTTCAAGTGGACTCGAAATCATGCTGTGAAAGTTACCTGGAAGCTCTGGACTGTTCATCACACCCTATAAAGTGTCAAATGAGCTCATTTGCTGCCAGTATCCACTTTGGGGCAGAAAGTCCTGTGCAATAACACCTAACTAAGCCCTAAATTGTATGAGAGCCAGATATTTGTGAACTTAGAAGAGATGGTTGTTCTGGTCCACAAATGAATCCTAGATAAACAAAGTCATTCATGGTTAACCTGAGAGAACCTCCTTATTAATTCTCTTCTGGAAAAATCAGTGGCATAATTCTGCCTTGATCAGAATAGTTTCTGCCAGCAGAAGATGCTAATGTTCATAAAAATCATGCAAGGAACTGCCGAGTTTCCACTGGAAGACATTTCTGTTTACTATAAACCAAGACTACCTATGTTTTCTTGAGTCTGAAATTTGCCTTATAAATCTTGCTTAACCTACAGCAGTACCATAATTTTGTCCTTATATCCTAAAATAAAACTTTATAAAGCGATAGAGTCTGCTAGTATAGTTCACATAATTAAGGAGTCTTGTCATTCTTAACATTGAAACCAAGAGCTCAGCCAAAAAGATGTCAGAGTAAGTTGTGAAAATAAGTTTGCTTCTGTTCTCTTCTATTGCTGTTGATGACACTTTAATTCTAATGACTGTAAGGGGTACTATATTGTGCCCCCACCCCCAAATTAGTTTGAATACACTTTGGAAAATAGAATCCTAGTGAATAAGATTCAGAGGCTAATGTATCCATGATTTGAGAAATAGGAGTCATTTGCTTATTGAGAAACAATACAAATAACCTAATAAATCAATGATCTGCTAGATATTAGTCACTATAAATGAAAAATCCTATCATAACCATCATTTTTTGTGCCATGACCTAACATGTAATTCTTTCACATTTATATATTTTTACTCCTAAAATTCAGGGGTCAAACGTCTTCAATTTGAGCAAAGAAGAATCTGAAATTTACAATCAATCAGTTGTTTGCTTTCAGATCCTAGAAACTCAGGTACATATTAGTTGTGTAATCCTTGATTAACTATACCTGCCTCGGCCTGTTTGTTCATCTGTAAAATAGGAATGATAATAATAATTTGTGAAGATTAAATGAGATTATATATCTAAAGTGGCTGATAATTGCTTGAAAAGTCTAGCAACTATCAATAAATAGTTAATTATTTAAACAACCCTATAGGCAAGTATGGCCTGTAGCCATACCACTGTGGCACCCAATCCAATCAGATGTCAGAAGCTAAGCAGGGTCAGGTCTGGTTAGTATTTGGATGGTAGACCACCTGGGAACACCACGTGCTGTAGGCTTGAGAGCAGGACCCAGCAACCCACTCCCAAAAAACAATCTGCCACTAAAAACCCTATGAGTAGCAGAGAAGCACTAACAATACTCTTCTCTCTGTTGTACATAGAATTGCTATGAGTTGGATACCCACTCAACAGCACCTAACAACAACAACAATAGGCAGGTGTGTTGGCACTTGCCTGTAATCCTAGCCCTTGGGAAGCTGAAGTAGAAGGCTTAACGTGAGTTTGAGACCAGCCTGGGCTACATAGTAAGGCCTTGTCGAAAACAAAACAAAACAAAACAAAACAAAACACAATAAAACTAACCAAACAATAACCCCCCAAAAAACAAAAAATAAAAACACACACAAAAAAACAAAAAACCCTGTGTATTATTATTCCCAGTTCACACATTAGGATGCAAAAATAGAAAAAAATTAAGTAACTTGTCCAACTTCACCTATTTAGAAAGGGTCAGAGAGGTTGAGGTTTGTACCAAGTTATATTTAATTCCACTGAGCAAATGAAGTTAATACTGATATGTTGATATAGCTAATCCAAATGAGCTTTTCCAGAAAGCCATGTAAATAAATGTGAAATGTACTTCAAAAGTTATATTTAACTTACAGATTGAAACTATTTACTACATGTTTGACTCTCATAACTGAGTTTTTGTAATTTAAAAGGATAACCAAAATTTTAAGAAACTCATTATGAGCTTAAACTATTATTATAATGTTATTTAAATACTTAAGCATAAAACTTGCCATAATATTCATAACTTGTAGTTCTTATTCCATGTTATAAAATCAAGATATAATAAGTTAAATGAAAAAATTCTTATAAAAATTATACAATTTGAATTATCATTAATATGATGAAAGAGGTTGGTGGACTAAAACAAGATCACCATATGAATTTAGTAATGCATGTGACAATCATTTTAGGTTTGTCATTTATGATTGGCTTTCACTACTAATATTCTCTCACTGAATAGTAGGCAAACTTTTATGCATATGGAGACTATAATGTAAGCTGGTCTTCACTAGATATAAACAGACCATTGATGTATTATACATACCTTGATCCTTTTCTCTTTAGTCTCTGACTATAAGTACAATATTCCTGGTACCATCTTATTTATAAATGTAGGCATTAATATCCCTGGCAGAGCCAAAATATGATATAGTTCTCTGGGGCTCTAGTGTGTAATTCACATAAATATTTTAGGTTATTACTTAAATGAAGGCATAAAATTTTTAAAAAGTTCAAAAAGTTTTAAAGTTCAAAAGAGAGTATTGTTGAATCTTGTGAATGTACCTATTGAACCCCTATTTTGAGTGACATTCCTGAATTTTGTTTGTTTACAATGCTAGAAGGCTAACACGGTTCTGGTCAAATCTGAGTTTAGATTTAGTGCCACAAAAGCTGGTCCTTTTACACCTTCCAGGTGTATCTTTTGTCCTTCTATAAGTTAAGAGAACAGTTGTGTTTTAACAACCAACTCTTTTCTGTGTATATCTATTTGTACATATCTATTTTTTACCTACGCTCCCTCTATGACAAAATCTAACTATTTTTTATATTTAGGGTTTAAAAAATTAAGGAGCTTAACTAGTTCTGAAAAATTTAGTCAGACACATTTGATGTGTCTGACACATACTGAGTATCAGTTCTCTCTGCCATAAGTATTTACAAAGAAGTAATAAGTACATTAACAAGAGAAAGTAAATGGCATTGCTATGGCTTATGATGGAGGAAATGCTAGTAGGGCCAAAAGTCTGTTTTATTCTGGGACATGTGTAGGAATAAATATTCTTCTAGAATTTACAGACTCATGTATATAAACCCTAATATTTATTTCCTTATAAAAATATTGACAATTTTACATGTAGAAAAACTGAATTCTTAGGCATGGCCTTATAGGCCATTACATATCATTACATAAATATATTCTTATGATATATTTTCTGCCCAGGATCCCAAACACTTGGGCAGATCTACAATCTATTGTATTGCATTTGCCATACTCATATTACAATATGATAAGGATATATCTGAAAACGACCTTAATCAAATCCCATTAAAAGGAAGACCATTGTAATAATTGACTTTCTCTAGTGAGTTTTTGTTGTTTTTAGATGCCATTGAGCTGTGTCCGACTTATAGTCTAACTCATAGTAACCCTCATGTGCTTTTCAATGGCTGATTGTTTTGGGGATTGTTTCAGGAGTGGATTGCCACCTCCTTCTTCCAATTCTGTGGTGCTGGGGATTGAACCCAGGTCCTGAGAATGAGTAGAGTACCATTCTACCAACTGAGCTAAACTTCAGTGCTGTCAAGTGTGGTCCAACTCATAGCACCCTTATGTATAGCAGAGCAAAACACTCCCCAGTATAGTGCCTTGCCTGGCACTATGTCACTGCTTCTCTGCTGTTCATAGGGTTTTCAATGCCAGATTGTTTCGCTGTTATTTCAGGAGTGGGCTACCAGGTGCTTCTCCTGTTTATGTAGTTCTGGAGATCCAGCTCAGGGCTTCAGAGAGTGTAGAGTGTGACTCTACCAACTGAGCTAAACAACCACCCCTCTAGTGAGTAGGCAACAGTTATTGATTCAGAATGCACTGAGCACTGAACAATGTACAAGATACTTTGAATTTTACAAAAGGATTCAAAGACATTTTTTTTGGCTCAAAGACCACAGAGTGTGTAAAACTCAAAGAACTACCATTCTTCAAGTAATATTCACAACACCACAATCATTCAGAATCTTGGAAGCTCAAGGGTACCTGGTGCTCATCGAATGACCTTCCCCTATATTTTGTTAAGAGAACACCAAGGTCCTTTGAGACCAAGAGACCAAGGTAGAATTTCGATAAAATTCTATATAGGCAAAGAATTTGAGCAGCCTCCCAGGGTTCATTATTAATAAGACTTGACTGGTGTATGCTATAAACATAAGTATTTTTTTCTTTCATTTTCCTGAAAGAGGAATTAAAGTAAAGAATATAAGGGAAATTTCCCAGGAGAGATTTATTAACAGTTAATTAGACAACTTTGGACTCAAAATTTCACTTTAGTAAATAAGAAAAAATATTTTAAAACGAAAATTTCCATGAAAGCATATTGCACTTGGAGGCTAACAGCATTCTCTTGGGTGTGCACTAATTCTGTCCTCCTGCTGTTTTGTTTTTGCATAGATTTAGCATATTCCACCCTGAACCTCAGATGTTTTAAACCTAGAACTGGAACCCTGGGTCTCTACAAGCCCTCCAAGCTCTGCTTTTTCTTTTATTAGGTACCTGAAACTTGTGGTGTATAATTGATTTCTGTCTTGATTTTCTAGTCAGTATCTGTATTCTTGCAAGGGACTAAAAGTCATGACTTTAATCCTTCAACTTGTACCTGAGACCTTACCAGCCACTTTCCCCAAGGGCTAGATTCTGAATCGATCTTCTACACCATTCAAATCAAACAAATGCCTTTCTACAAAATAATCGGTGTTATGGCATTTACTATGTGAGAAAGGAGTGCAATCATCTGGCATTTGGATTAGTGGGTGAGGCTTGGGAGCTTTGCCTAGAGGACCCAGAGAAATATTTTACTGTCTCTTACCTGCTGACGGACTGCTACTATTGGGGGACAATTTACCCTAGCCCATTTTGACATAGAGATCATTCCTAGATATCAACTGCAGATAGAACTTTGCTATATTTACTTACATACTTTCTGGTCTTTTCTACAATGCTATCAAAAGCCAGTTTAAAAGACAATTTTGTCCTTGCATTCCTGGTCCTTACCCATTCTGTGTGTGTTCCTGCTCCATGATGGGTTGCCTGAAGGCATGATGGCCTTTGCTGTGCTCCAGAGAATTTTACAATACTAAAAGAGAACTATAATCCTACCCTCCTAAAGCACTTATGGGAACAATGTTGTTGTTGTCAGGTACTGAAGAGTCAGGTCTGACTCATAGCGACCCTCATAGGGTTTTCAATGGCTGATTGTTTCAGGATTGTGCTGGGAGTGGACTGCCACATCCTTCTTCTTCTTTTTTTTTCTTGTGCTGGGGATTGAACCCAGGTCTTCAGAAAGTGTGGAGCAGCACTCCACCAATTGAGTTTAACCCTAGCCCCTATGGAAATCATAGTAATCAGAAAAAATTACTTTAGTATATTAAGTTCCTGTTCTCCAATGTCAAGAAGTGATAGAATTCTTTACCACTTTTTCCAAGTTATTAGATCTAGGTAAGCCCACAGTGAAGGCATCATATTTATTTTTTTTTATTTTGGAGAAGGCATTTACATTTATGTTGGCCTGAACATGAGCAGTGTCAATGAAACTTCTATGAGCTTTATCAGACCAATGTATCAAAGCAAAATAAAAGATAAAAACCCTAAAACTTTCTTCCATGGTTCTGAGCTACTTGTTTAATATAATCTTGACAGTAATATCCACTGAGGTCTCTCTCAAATATGAGGAATGACTTTCAGAATGTGATCCAATGCAAAACCACCTTGCTTTGAAAGGAGGAGGCGAGCAAGCCTCAAGGTAAGAGCAAGTGAGGAGTGACAATGGAGCTTGGAGAAACTGAAAAAAAATCTCCTATCTGTTTGTAGAAAGTGCTTGAGAGATGGATGATTCCCAAGTGTGAACACCAAGCTGATCTTTACAACAAAGGGTTTTTGATTTCGTGTAGTATTTTTTTCCATGACAGTAAAATGTGTGTGATCTATACAATGAATTCTAAGCCCAGAATGCATGTTCAAATAAATATCCAAATATTGATGAAGAGTCCTAGCCTAGGACTTGGGAGATGAAGAGTTACATAGTTTTGTGACTAGATAAGTCAGATTTTGGTCACTGTAACAAATATCTGAGATAAATAAACTTGTAAAGAAAAAAATCTTTACTTTGGCTCATGGTTTCAGAGGTTTCAGTCCATGGTTACTTGACTCCATTGCCTTTGGACATGTGGTGAGGAAGGACATTGTGGTGGAAATATATGGCCAAAGAAACCGCTCACTTCATGGCAGCCAAGAAGTAGAGAGAGAGAGAGAAAGAGAGAGAGAGAGGAGAGAGAGAGAGAGAGAGAGAGAGAGAGAGGAACATGTCAGAGTCCAAAGATCCCATGCAAGGGCATACTCCCAAGTAACCTAACTTCTGTTGAGTAAGCTTGACCTCTTAAATGTTCCAACACTTCTCAAAGTGCCATAGACTAGTAATCAAATATTTAAAACCATTGGTCTTTGGGGGACACTTATCCATACCATATAAGTTACTTTGGTCCAATAACCTAATCTCTTTCGAGCTTGATGTTTTCATACCTACAAAGGTTACACAATTGAATCTGTAAGGTAGTAGCAATAAAAAAGAAACAAGGAAGGAAAATATAGCTGTCCTATCTGTACTGAAATTTACATTTGGACCTCTTGTCTCTCCTTAGGATTTAGAAAGAATTGTTTAATCCATTGATAGAAATGAATCCACAGAAAAAAAAATGAATGCTTAATTTATAAAGAGCAAAAATTGGATTTTAAATTAGTGGTATTTAGAAAAAAATTCTTTTTTTCCTTTAAATTATTTATGAAAAGATATATGACCACTTAAGGTTGTTTTGCTCCTTTTATTTCAAATGATACCTAGTTTAATTAAAATAGAGACAGTATTAAATTTCTATGAGTTTAAATGATCCATGGTTAACTGAAAAATTTAAGTATGTTGTTGTTGTTGTTAGGTGCGGTCAAGTCGGTATCCAACTCATAGCGACCCTCTGTACAATAGGGGAAACATGATTGTCAGTGCTTCTCTGCTGTTCATAGGGTTTTCAACGGCAGATTGATTTTTGGGAGGGGGTTGCCAGGATATAAATGCTTAATCTGAACTACTGCAGAATTCCCTGTGCCTGGGGTGCATTTTAGAAAAGTGCTTCAGGCAAACCTTTAGTAGAACACTGGAAGTTGATGTGCTAAGTAAATGCTTTTACATGGATGTACAACTAATTAAGTGAGCATCACTTTGGATTTAATGTTATCTCCTCAGCAGGACCCACTAAGAGGGGAAATACAAATGATGCTGGGGTTCTAAGATGGACCAATGGTGTGTATCACGGGTGGATGAGCAGTCTCAGCAGGAATTTACTGCTCTAAGCTTTATTTCCACAGTACAGTTATTAAACATTTCATTTGCTCATTAGGTACATAATATATGACTGCCAGGTGCAGACTCCTGCTAGCATTTCCCTGCAGAAGTTTCTTCCAAATAAAATGCTTCTTTTGGTGAGAAACATTAGGTAAGGCTGAAGCAGGAATGTAGTCAACAGACTCACTTGGGTTAGAGCAGAAGCCAATGTATAGAATGGTTTGGATTTTCAGGATTAATTTTCACATCCTGGTTACTTTTCTCCATATCCTACTTCATTTTTCATTCCTTCACTTTTAAGAATAAAAGTAAAATGGTTGGTTTTCAAGAAGGCTGGATTTGTATCTCTACTTTGTTTCTGCCATTCTGTGATGCCAAACAGCTTATCACAGTCTATTTTCCATGTGAATCATATTTTTCTTACATGAATTTATTACTCAGTAAGTAGTCTGCTCAGGTTATCTAGTGGAACCTGGAGAGGTTGTATAGTTATTTACACTTCTCCCATGCAAGGAGCTTTTGAGGCTATGGGAGAAATAAAAAATATGTATAAGAAACTGTTATTCCCTATATTTTTATGATCACAAAATATTGAGCAAAAAGAGAGTAGCCATATTAAGCTAT
Organism: Pedetes capensis; assembly: GCA_007922755.1. Lineage (NCBI taxonomy): Eukaryota > Metazoa > Chordata > Mammalia > Rodentia > Pedetidae > Pedetes > Pedetes capensis. The sequence goes on along the minus strand of VMDO01013625.1, from coordinate 4,375 downwards.
ATGTAACAGCTATAGGGATGCCTCAAAAGTGATCACATTTCAAATATGCAAGTTCTGACATTAATCTTAAGGCATTTTGATTTACAATGCACCTAAGTATGCATTGTATTTTTAGGGTAGTAATCATACCCAAATACGACTTCTGGGCAGAAAAACTATTTTTTTCTTCTAACTCTCCCATTTCCCCTCAGAAATATGAAAAGCAGCACTTCTACCCATTGGAGACATCCTGACACAAAACTTCAGCTGTACTCTTTTTTTACTCTTTCCAGTGCAAAAGAGGTAGCTACTCTGAGTCCCAGCTAAGGTGGCTTTCATTGGGCCACCTCTCTGGGAAAAATGGGAAGATGAATGTGCTAATGGGTACTACTCAGATTCCTAAGTGTGCATGTGGTTGACATAGAGAACTCCAAACTCTATGGTCTTAAATTTTGTGAAGGTTGTATTTCTTGAGGAAACAAGGCAAGGCCTGACACCAGCATGGCAAGTCATGTCTCTGTTACTGGCTACAGTTCACAACTGATGGGCGCAACAGTCATGTAGTCAGGAAGGGAGGAAGAGGCCTCCCAGCTGCTCCTACCCAGTTGATCCAGAGGACCACAATTCTCTGAGTTCTTTGATTCTCATTTGGTTATCTATTATTTCTATTAGCTGGAACCCAGGGAGAGAAAAGGTAAAACGTAGGTACCCTCTTAGCCTCCTATAGGCACATAAACAACAATAAAACAACCAGACCCACATTTTCTTATACATTCTTTACAACAGACTCTTTAAAGCATACTTTATTTTTCCTGTCTTGGGCACAGGAAAAACAAAAGGTCAAAGAAGACAAGTGATTGCTCAAGGATCTCAGCTGACCTGTGCATCTTGTCCAGGACTTCTACTATTAGATTTTGTGTTCTTCCTTAGATGACAAACAAACTTAAAAATTAGCAGAGTAGGCTCTGGTGGAGAGTAGAGTGAAGTGGACCAGACAATCTTGCTGCTGGGAATGGAAAGAGACAGAGCATGACAGGAGAAAAGACAGAAGATAGAGTGCGGCATGGTGAAAGAGGTAACGGAAGAGAGGTAGAAGAAAGTATAGATGTAAAATAGATTCTTCTCTGTTTCTATTCTGCCTTTTGTGGTGCTGGGGATAGAACCCAGGAACTCCTACATGCTAGGCAAGTGTTCTACCACTGAGGTACACTCTCCAGACTCCCTCTTTTCTTTCTTGATTCCAGCAAAACTTGTCCCCACCTAAGTGGTGAATCAATTAAATATAACATCCCAAGCTCACAGGAATGCAAACTTCTAAGGAATTGGAAAAGAATAACAAATTTGGTATTTGAGAGCTGGTCTTAGTTTGAATAATGTGGAGTGAAAAGTGTACTCAAGTATCTTTCTTTTGTACCCTTTCTCTGCTTTCAGATACTTCTCTCCCTATGCACTACCCCTGTATTCTTCTTTCCATACACTCCACATGTGAAGCCAAGAGCCATAATATAAAACTACATTTTTCCCCCCATGATAATAAGGTAATCAATGGCAAACTGTTAGTAGTTTTTCACCTTTCCTTTCTTGGGTTTACTTACAAGTTTAAAGATAAATGATGGTGAGGAAGTAATGGGTTTTCTGACATCACTGAATCCACCTGGGTAGGAGGGATGCTTTTGCTTCCTAAAACATCTCTCAATCCTGATGTTAATGTTTTTCAGCTTCTTTCTAGGCTACAGAGTATGCACCTACTAGTTGAACAATAAGTTAATAATCAAATAAACAAATAATCAAATAAACTAATAATCAAATCATTCCCTCCTGTGGTAATACCAAAATCTAATAGTCCCCAATAAAAGACAGACAGTTCCTTAGCTTGACATATTTGCATCTATTTTACCTTCATACCTTGCAAATTAGAATACAAGTCCTGAATTCATTAGGCATATCAGAAGCTACTAAGAGAAATTGAAGAAAATAATAATTTCCAAAATATTAGAGGGAAGAAAGTTACCAATCATACTGGAAACATAAGTTTAAATATTGTCCTAGATGACTTTGAATCTATAAAATACTTATACGCAAGAGAATTGTTTGTTTTGCATTTTCTAATGGGTAAGGGAGAACCTTACAGAATGATTTAAATGGAACTATGCTTGCTAAATGAGGCTGGGGTTTAGCACAGTTGGTATAGTGCCGCTCTGCTCTCTCTGAGGCCCTGGGGTCGATCCCCAGGACTGCAAAAATGGGAGAAGAACCTGGCAACCCACTCCAAAGACTAATACCATAACAACCTGCCACTGAAAACCCTATAAGGAATAGAGAAGCACTGATGGCACCTAACAACAGCAAGGCTTTTCTTAAGGTCTGAGGTTTAGCTCAGTTTGTAGAGCGCCACTTTGTGCATAGGGCCTCTGTTTGCGATTGCTAGCAGCTCAAAAATGTAGGGAGGATGTGGCAAACTACTCCCAAAGCAACCCTGAAACAATCAGCCATTGAAAACCCTTATGAGAATCACTATGAGTCGGACCTGATTGGACGACACCCAACAACAACAACAACATGCTTGTTAAAATAATCACTGTATAAAGAGTATGTTGGGAAATAATGACTGAGCAGAAGATATATAAGAGGTCCTCAAAGACATTGTCTAATGTTTTATTTGTTTGTTTGTTTGTCATTTAGACCTACCCAGTGCATAATTCATGTAGAGTAAGGCAGATGCTGTACTTTGTTGGAATCTGTTCCTGACCATAGACTGAGGACTGGAAAGCAACCACAAGTAGACAAAGCTGCAAGTACTTTGCACTAGGAATTCCTCTTATTTCTTCTTGACTTAGAAATTTCATAGAATAAGAAAAGTTTCAGAGAAACCATCAAACATTTTGAGAAATGGATTCACCTGAGCAGTTTTTTCTCCTTCTACTTTTGATTTTTTTGAGGTTTCTAGCTCATATGTTAACAAAATACCCAACAAAATAAAACAAATATAAGTTCAGAACTGAACACTTTTTTCTTGGTAGGCTCTCACAATTCAAGTGCAAAGATGTTCTTTCTACATCATATTCACTATTGACCATAAGAAGTCTACCTTGACTTGCAGATTCTTTTTATACAATGTCAAAGTCAAGAGGCCTCTCATTTACTTTCATAAATATTCTTTTAGATAGTTTGGTATTAAAGGGACATTTCCTTCCTTTGCCCAAACAAATTCTTTAAGTTTTTCTAACTTCTCCTATCCTATTTGCAACAAGAAGCAACAGGTTTGAGATTAATTATAACCACACTAATTCATATGTTTTATGCTTCTAGTAGAAAAATTGACAATTCTATTCTTAGTAAAAAATAAAGCTTAATAAATCCTCTTTCATTATACCATTTTTGCTGACATCCTAGTGATAAAACTTCAGATTAAGCACATCATCAACTCATAAACAAATGATCTTGCATAGTTCCCACTTTAATGAAAATATTTTTAAAAGATAGAAACAATGTAGGCACCCATTCTTTAGTCCCCCACAACTTCGTAATTATGCACTCTGTGTAAAATGTTATCATAATTCAAAATCATCTACATTATTACACAGTATATTATATTCCTGGTAAATATTTTATATGAAGTCTTAGAATAAAAATTTTCACTTTTTAAAATCAAATTATTTGACAATATTGGAAATATGTTCCTTTCTAAAGATAAGTAGATTGCCATGGAAGGCTCTGCTTTTATAACCAAGAAGTAATTCCTTAATATCCTGAAATAATTGATTTTAATCTGGTTTTTGTCTTTAATAGAAGTCATCAAAATACACAAATACACACATGCATGTACACACACACACACAGACACACACAGATATCATGACTATGGTCAGAAATACAACTTATAGATTACATTGTGGTGTTAATAGAATGCTGATTTAACTCAATTGCTTCCAAATTTTATATGTATACTTAGAAGGACCAATACACAGCATGAATATTTTTAAGACAGAAGAATATTTTAAAAGTTCAAAGAAACTCTTTCAGTCAATGGAGTATAGTCACATATTTTAAAAAATATTTTCAACTGTAAGAGTTAATTGATATCACTATTCTCACCCCCAGAGAACATATGGACCATTGAGGAAAACAACTGGCATGAATCTTGCCTTTTTCCCCACTGATAAACTTCTTTCCTATATTTTGCTGCCATTCTCCTACGAGTGATCTACACTTCACTTTTTCTGTGTACTTATTCACAGCCCTATCAGCCAGATGATTTTTGCCCTAACTAAAGTACAGAGGTGTTAGATATAAAAGTAACAAAAATTCTCATAGTTGTCTAGTGTAATGAGCATCTGCCTTGTAACCTTCTCGTTGGGCTTTGAGTATAATTTTCTTTCTAAGTTCTATGATCCAT